>APFE030851318.1:0-66245 GCA_000404065.3 Pinus taeda | reverse complement strand
GGTTCAGGTATGAGTGATGAATTATTATCAGTTAATGTGTCAAATCATGGTCAACATTGGTTGTTAGATTCCGGGGCATCAAACCACATGTGTATCCATAAAGAATGGTTTAAAGAATATAAATCAATTAATGATGGAGTTGTGTACATGGGTAATGATGTAACATGTAATATTGTTGGGATTGGGAGCATACAACTTCAAATGTTTGATGGGACAACTAGAATATTAACTGATGTGAGGCATGTACCAGATTTAAGGAAAAACTTGATTTCATTAGGAGCACTTGATTCAAATGGGTATAAAAATGTAATTCAAGGTGGAGTAATGAAAATTTACAAAGGCATCTTACTAGTTATGAAAGCTAAGAAAGTAGGAAATCTATTTCAGTTAGAAGGAGGTACAGGGTCAGTTTTTGTGTCTACTGTGTCTGCACATGACAGTAACTCCATTCACTTATGGCATCAAAGATTGGGGCATATGAGTGAGAGAGGGTTGAAAATTTTGGCTGATCGCAAGTTACTACCAAATCTGAAGTCTGGAAAATTAGATTTTTGTAAGCATTGTCTGTTTGGAAAACAAAGTAAACAAAAGTTTAAAACAGGCAAACATACTAGTAAAGGCATACTTGATTATATCCATTCAGATGTTTGGGGACCAGCCCCTACAACTTCATATGGTGGTTCGTCTTATTTTGTATCATTCATTGATGACTTTTCAAGGAAGGTTTGGGTCTACATGTTGAAAAGAAAGTCTGATGTTTTTTCAGTTTTCAAGCAGTTTAGAGCATTGGTAGAAAACAGCACTGGTAGAACAATAAAATGTTTACGAACTAACAATGGTGGTGAGTTTACTTCCAAGGAGTTTGACAGTTATTGCAAGGATGCAGGGATCAAGAGGCATAAGACCACAGTTTATACTCCTCAGCAAAATGGAGTTGCGGAACACATGAACAAGACTCTTCTCGAGAGAGAAAGGAGTATGCTAAGTAACGTCGGGTTGCAAAAGGAGTTGTGGACGAAAGCGGTGGCAACAGCTTGTTATGTGATAAACCGATCTCCATCGATGGCGATAGACTGCAAGATTCCGCAAGAGGTATGGAAAGGACACCCTTGTGACTATTCTAAACTCAGAGTGTTTGGATGTGATGCATATGCTCTAGTGCCTAAACATCAACGAACTAAGTTAGATCCAAAGTCTAAAAGGTATATCTTTGTTGGGTATGGTGTTGGAACAAAGGGATATAGATTGTGGGATCCTACTACCCACAAAATCATCATCAATAGAGATGTAAAGTTTAATAAATCCTCTCTTGTACACTTAGATGTAGATAGTATATTGAAACAGGATGATGTATCTGACTTTCAGCACATTCAGTTTGATAGCATTTTTAATGATAGTGATGATGACCATGGTTCAGATACTAGTCATGAATAGGTTTCAAAATCAGAACATGAACAGGGTTTAGGTTTAGATCATGAACAGGTCTCAGATACTGATCATCAAGAAGTTCCTACAGATGGTAGTGAGCCAATCGAGGAAGTGCTAGAAACATCCTTAAGGAGGTAGACAAGAATCAAACGACCACCGAGAAGGTATGATGATTATGTTACTTCAGTTGCATTTACTACTAATGACAATGAACCTCTATGCTATCAGGAAGCAATAGAAGGTTTGAAAAGTGACAAGTGGAAAGTAGCCATGAAGGACGAAACGATGGCCTTAGGTAAGAATGGCACATGGGATTTGGTTGAGCTTCCGAAAGACAGGAAAACTGTGGGGTGTAAATGGGTTTTCAAGCTGAAACGGGGTGTGAATGATACGGAAGACAGGTACAAAGTGAGGATGGTTACAAAATGGTTTTCTCAGAAATCCGGTATTGACTTTCATGAGATTTTTTCACCACTAGTTAAAATTGTTCCAATTAGAATTGTGTTAGCATTAGTGGCTTTTCTTGATTTAGAGTTGCGGCAATTAGATGTTAAGACTGCATTTCTACATGGAGAATTAGATGAGGAAATATATATGGAACAACCGGAAGGGTTTGTTCAACATCGCAATGAGAATTTTTTCTGCAGGCTCAAGAAGTCATTATATGGCCTGAAGCAGTCACCTCGACAGTGGTATAAGAAGTTTGATTCTTTCATGTTGAGTCAGAAATATGTTAGAAGTGAATATGATCATTGCGTTTATTTTAAGCAATTTTAAAATGGCATATTCATTATCTTAGTATTGTATGTTGACGATATGCTTTTAGCAAGCAAAAGCATAGAAGAAATCAAGAGGTTGAAGGCTCAGATGGCAAGGACATTTGATATGAAACATCTAGGAGCAGCAAGGTAGATTTTGGGCATGGAGATTTTCAGAGACAAGAGCAATGGTAAGCTATGACTATCACAACAGAAGTATATTGAGAAAATAGTTTTGAGATTTGGTATGAATAATGTGAAGCCTGTGTCAGTCCCTTTAGCTTCCCATTTTAAGATTTCTTCAAGTTTATGTCCTAATACAGATGAATAAAAGGATTATATGTCTTGAATTCCATATGCCAATGTAGTAGGGTGTTTAATGTATGCGATGGTTTGTACTCGACCAGATATTTCACATGAAGTTGGGGCTGTCAGTAGGTATATGGCAAATCCGGGTAAAGTACACTGGTCAACAGTGAAATGGGTGCTTCGGTATTTGTGAGGCACAAGTAGTTATTGTATCACTTACAATAAGAGTAGTGAACTTGTTTGCAGATATGTTGATTCCGATTTTGTAGGTAATTTGGATAAGAGAAGGTCAACTTCAGGGTACTTATTTACTCTTGCAGGTGGAGCTATTAGCTGGATGCCAAAGCTACGAAACATTGTTGCTTTATCCACTACTGAAGCGAAATACATTGTTGCTTCTCATGCTTGCATAGAAGCGATTTGGTTGAAAGGTTTGTTTGGTGAATTTGGTAGGTTGCAGGACAACATCAAGTTATTTTGGGACAGTCAAAGTGCAATACATTTGGCTAAGAATCCGGCCTATCATAGTAAATAAAAGCATATACCGATCAAGTACCATTTTGTAAGACAAGGTTATGCCACTGAAAGGGGATTCTCTCTTGAAAAGGTGCAATACAAGCGAGAATCTGTGGCACGACCATCAGGTTCACCGAAAAACCAGTTTTGTTAGAGAAGCTATGATGGTGTTTGGCTTCTCTTGGCTTGTAGAAAAGATAAAGTAATAAAGGAACAAGGAATCAGGCTAATTGTTGTCAAGGTGGAGATTGTTGAAATTTTCTATTTTAATAAAATAGGCAAAAATCTTAGTAGGTGACAACAATAGGAATTTGCTGCTAGATTAGCTCTAGGTTGTTGGGAGGGAGTTAATGCATCCTAAATTTGATGTGAGAGGATTTATGAGGCAGTTAGATTCTCCTTGCTATAAAACAGGTATCCATACGGATTATTTTGGGTGTGAGAGTTTGTGAGGAGTTGATTAATTATGTAATCTCCTGTTTGATTAATAAAGATTGTTGATGCCTATGTTTGGTGGACGTAGCCTAGATTGGTTGGGTGAACCACGTTAAATTGTTGTGTTTCCTGTGCATGATTTTATTTGATGAGAGTATGTTTTAATCTGTTTTGCATCTTGGCTCTAACACGATCCACGCTTCTCTGTATCTTTGTTGCAGAAGCTCAGACTGAATATATATGAGGTCATCCGTTTGATCCACAATGTTGTTGTGTTTTATCTTGGGAGCTTGTTCACTTGCAGACGTTCAATTTGTGGTTTCTGCAAATGCAGTGAGTGGTTATACTCGCGCAATACCATGTTCGACAGATGGTGATCCATGACAACTGTTGGCAAGAGGAATAAATATGCAAGAGACAATCTGCGTCTGAACATATCTGCGGAGGACATTATCATGTGGGTCGATTTTCTAATAAAACGTTTGCATTCCTGCATTACTCCATTTCTCCAAAAAAATTATTGAATATTTGTATGAAGGCTGTGGGATAGGAAGATCGCATGGAAGTTGTCAAATCGCTTCATGAATCCATACAGGTTTTCGTAGTTTGCGGCCCTAGTAAGTATTTGATATTCTTCTGTGTTTTAAATTTTCTTGATGTGGTTAATTTCTTATTTCGAGGGAATGAAGTGATTATCAAGAAATTAAATTATTATTTTAGGGAAAATGAAATTATTCAGTATATAAATGCAATAGCACAACTTCTTGAAAAAACAAAAAATTATATTATATATGTACTGTCGACAGAAAAAAGTTGCATATTTTGTAAACTGAAAACTGTTAGCTCAAGCCGCAGGGGCTTCCATGAGGAAAATAGAACCCATAACATAACAATAATATCCACGAAGTACCATGGAACACGACAATAATAACGCTTATGACCAGTGGAGGTTTTATGAAGTTTTGTTGTGTTGTGTTTCTATGTTACCAGAATTTATGTCTATCGTAATTTTTGTTTATCTTATTTTTTAAATATTTTATGTAATTTATTTATTTATTTTAAATGGTTTTGGACATTAACAATAAAAATTGGCTTGGGTGTGATTTTTGTCCATAACATGATTTTTCTCAACAGTTTTTGATACTATTTATAAAAATTTTACAATTTTTTTTAATTAATTTGTTGTTCTCATAATTACTAATTTATATTATCATTTTATTTTTTATATTATCATGTATATATTGATATCTGTATTATCACTCTAAAGAATTAATCAATAAGTATTTTAAATAAACATAACTAAATGATATGCAGTATTATAAATAAAGAGAATGAAATGATATGAAATTTTGGTTTTTTTAAGGTTTTGGGTGGAGGTGGAGGTGGAGGCGGAGGCGGAGTTGGAGGCAGAGGTGGAGGTAGAGGAGGAGGAGCTGGAGGTGGTGATGGTGGTGGAGTAGGAGGAGGTGGTGGAGGAGGAGGTGAAAGTGGAGGAGGTGAGGATAAAGTAGGCTATGCTAGGGCTAGTGTAATATAGTCTAGTCTAGTGTAGGCTACAGTAGGCTAGGCTAAAATAAGCTAGGCTACAATAGGCTACAATAGGCTAGGCTAGAGTAAAGTAGGCCATGATAGCCTAGAATAGGTTAGGCAAGGATAGGCCAAATTAAGCTAGGATAGATTAGGGTAGGCAAACCCACTGGAAGCTAGGCTTGTCTAGGATAGGCTAGAGTATGCTAAGCTAGGTGGGAGTAGGCTAGGAACAATTATGTTAGAGTAAGTTAGGCTATAGTTGGATAGGCTAAGCTACAGTAAACTAGGATAGACTACTATAGGCTAGACTTAACTAGGCTAGGCTAGAATAGGTTTAGTTTTACTAAAGCAGACTAAGATAGGCTATGCTAGAGTAAGCTAAGTGTAACATAGGTCCATATCATACTAAAAAAAGAAATTTTTGCGTTAACATTACTAAAATTGATCATGACTCTAAAATAATAGTATTCTATATTGTTTTATCTACTCTATTTCCATGTCATATAATACTAGTATAAGTTATTAATTTTCATTACATTACAAGGAATCTATTTTGGATTCTAAAGATTGACAATTTATTAATTCAATTTTTGGCTATATATAGTTATTGCTTTAATGTATCACATTATTATCCATTGACATTGTTTGTTGCAAAGGATATCAATTTCATTTAATATGATTATAATTTAACGACAATCTCTCCTTGTATAACACAATTTAGTTTATGCTTTTGTTCCCTCTAATTCATTTCAAATTATATACTTTCCATTCTAAAGAGTTAGTTCCCTATATTGTCTCTACTCACTATAATCACCTTTCTTCCTATTTACCTTTTTCAAGGTTCCCTTCACTCCAAGTAAATTACAAGCGAGCAACATTTAAACTTACTACTATAATTAAGGGTTATTCCATTATATACTAATCTATTTTCCTCATCCTACATTTTCTACCTTGGCAATGTTCAAAACCAACATTGTTATCCAAGTTATCAATTCGGGCCTTTGTCAATTCAAAACTTGCCATGTGTTTTCCTCACAGCTAGATATTTTCGTGAAAAACTTGGTTATAAATAGTAGTGTTCATCCTTTACTCTTCAAGAAGAGGTATTTCATTAGCATTTCACAAATATATTTGTATGCATATAGCTTCTTGTATTTACTTACCTCTTTGAAACAATTTATAATGCTTCTTTCTTGTTTTTCCATCCTTTTTCTTTGGTGCTCATTGTAATTTCTTGGATGGGTTCTTTTATGTACTATGTCAATTTAAATTCCAAGGTTACAAGGTTACAAGGTAATTTGATTTCTCCTTAAGGGTTTTATGTTATAATGTCAGAAAATGATTAGGGTTTAGGTTTTAGGGTTTAAAATGTTATAAAATGCTTAGGGTTTACGGTTTAGGCCTTAAGGTTTATAACATTTTAGTAAAGGCTTTTAATAATCACTTATAGAAGGGTTACAAAACAATTGTTAAAATGTTACAAAATGATTAGGGTTTACGTTTTATAACACTTTAGTAATGGAATTTAATAAGTGTGTAAAAGAAAGTTAGAAAACGCTTGCCAAAATGTTATAAAATGATTAGAGTTTAAAATGTATTGTCTAATTAGATAATTTTTATGATCTCCATGAAAACTTTATAGTGGTTGCGAATTCTAAAACAAATATTTCCTCTATGCCAGATAAAACTATCAATTTATGAAGTAAATTCAATCCAAAAAATATAAAATAAAGGGTTGATTGTTCTAAATATGAAATGTCATATTTCATCCTACTATTTAAGGAATAAAAACATGTGTTCACTTGGACTTATGATGATTTAAATAGTTTAAACCAAACTGTAATGCAAAATGTGATTGCAATGAGACCTTAAACAAATCCTTTTCAATAGAAACTTAGAAGATTGAATTCCAAACTTGAATGTTCTTTTAAAAGTGAATTATATAAACATCTAGAAGCTAAGATAATATTTACTATCTAACACACTCAGTGGTTAGAAATCTAGTTCTTGTAACAAATAAAAATAGTGATATTCAACTTTATGTCCATTATTTCAATCTTAATAAATCCTAAGATAAGGAAAACTATCATGTTTCACCCATGGAGTAGATTTTACAACATGTCTCTAGCTCTGATATGTTGTTTTTATTGGACAAATGTTTAGTTTACAGCTAGGTTATGGTCTATCCTGTAGATTAGCATAAGATTACCTTTAAAAATATATGGGTACTATTTATTATACGATTATTACTTTTGAGCTAATTAATTCTAGTGTCAACATCTAGAGGGAAATGGACATTGATTGTTGTGGCTTGATAAATGAGTCCTAATTTTGCTAACCACTTCACTATCTCAATGTTTGCATCTGATAGTGTATATTTTGTTGTTATCACCCAAAATAACAATAAAAATTGATGAAATCCATATCATGTTAGAGAAAAAGGTATTTGTAATCTATTCGTTGACTCTATCTATGCACATGATGCTGATTTATATTCAAATGATGAAGCATTTTTAGCTTAGAATGAAATTTCATGTGTTCCAGATAATTATTACTGATGGTATATTGGTATCAATATCTTCCCGACGCATGACACTACTCATTGTTTAGATGTGAGGAAAATAAAATAATTAAGACTCAAATCAACTCCTTTCAATGTACTGAATAACATCCTTTTTAGAAAACAAAATTGGTGGAGTTTTTCTTCGTTGTTTGGAATGGGAAGATTCTAAAAAAGTTTTGAAATAACTACATTCAAGGCTTTCTGGTGGGGTCATTTTTGCAAAGAAACCCCTACACACAAAGAGGTGAGTCTCAGGTATTATGTGCCAACATTGATTAAGAATGCTCTTTCCTTGGCCTGAAAATGTGAAATCTACTAGAATGTTGTTGGTAGAGTCATAAAGCTACCATTTGTAATACTTTCTCCCATTTATAATGTAGATTTATGTACCTTTTATTATGTTGGTGACTCAAATGTATATTGTGGGACTATGTTCTTGTCTTTATGATATGAAAACTATTTCCGCATATAGATATGTTAAATATTTTGGGGCCAGCGTCCCCTAGCCTAGCCTTGTCTACCCTAGTATATTCTATCCTACCTTACTTAAGCCATGCCTAACCTAGCCTAGCCTAGCTTACTATCCTAGCTTAGCCTAGCCTATCCATGTTTCCTCTAGCCTACTCAACCCTAGCCTACTCTATCCTAGGCTAGCCTAACCCAGCCTATCCTAGGCTACTACAAGCTACATTAGCCTAGCTTACTCTAACCTATTCTAAACTAACCTAGGCAACTCTATGATACTCTAGCTTAGCCTAGCCTATCCTATGCTATCCTAGCCTACTCTATCCTATCATAGCTTAGCATAGCCTAACCTTTCCTAACGTAGGCTACTCTAACCTACTTTAGCCTATCCTAGACTAGCCTAGCTAAGTCTATTCTACTCTAGCCTAGCCTAGCCAACTCTATCCTATGCCAGCCTAACCCAACCTAGGCTAGCCTACTCTTTCCTAGCCTAACTAAGCCTACTCTTTCCTATCCTTACCTACACTATCTTGGACGAGCCTATCCTATGCTAGCCAAGCTTCGCATAACCTAACATAACCTTTCCTAACCTAGGATACTCTAACCTACTTTAGCATAGGCTACTCTAGGTTAGCCTAGATTAGCCTAGCCAGCAATATCCTATCCTATCCTAGCCTAGCCTGGCCTAGCCTAGCTAAGCCTAGCCTATTGTAGCCTAGTCGAGCCTAGCATAGCCTACCTTAGCCTACGCTAGCCTAGCCTAGCCTTGCCTTGCCTAGCATAAACTCTTCTAGCCTAGCCTTTCTTAGCCTAGTCTTGTCTAGCCTACCTTACTCAAGCCTTGTCTAACCTAGCCCAGCCTAGCCTACAATCCTACTCTAGCCTACCCTAGCCATGTTTCCTTTAGCCTACTCAAGCTTAGCCTACACTATCATAGGCTAGCCTAACGCATCCTATCCTAGCCTACTCTAAGCTACATAACCCTAGCTTACTATAGTCTATTCTAGACTAACCTAGCCAACTCTATCCTACTCTAGCTCAGCCTAGCTTATCGTATGTTATCCTAGTCTACTCTATCCTATCATAGCTTAGCATAGCTAGCCTTTCCTTACCTAGGCTACTCTAACCTACTTTATCCTAACCTAGACTAGATTAGCTTAGCCTACTGTAGTGTAGCCAAGCCTAGTGGAGCCTACCTTAGCCTACGTTAGCCTAGCCTATCCTAGCCTTGCCTAGCATAAACTTCTCTAGCATAGCCTTGCCTAGCCTAGTCTTGTCTAGCCTACCTTACTCAAGCCTTGTCTAACCTAGCCTAGCCTAGCCTACAATCCTACTCTAGCTTACCCTGGACTTGTTTCCTCTAGCCTACTCAAGCTTAGCTTATGCTATCAGGCTAGCCTAACCCATCCTATCCTAGCCTAATCTAAGCTACATTACCCTAGCTTACTCTAGCCTATTCTAGACTAACCTAGGTAACTCTATCCAGCTCTAGCTCAACCTAGACTAACCTATGCTATCCTAGTCTAATCTATTCTATCATAGCTTAGCCTAGCCTAGCCTTTCCTTGACTAGGCTACTCTAACCTACTTTACCCTAACCTAGACTAGCCTATCCAACTCTATCCTACTCTAGCCTAGCCTAGCCAACTCTATCCTACTCCAGCATAACCTATCCTAGCTTAGCCTACTCTTTCCTTTCCTAACCCAAGCTAACCTAGCCTAACTTAACCTACTCTATCTTATCCTAGCCTACTCTAGCTTATTAAATCCTAACCTAATCTAGCCTAGCCTAGCCTAGCCTATGCTAACCTAGCATAGCCTTACCTAGCCTTGACTATTCTAGCCTTCTCTAGTCTAACCTGGCCATAGCTTAGCCTACTCTATCCTAGTCTAGCCTACCGTAGCTTAGCCTAATCTAATCTAGTCTATCCTACCATAGCTTAGCCTACTCTAGCCTACCATAGCTTAGCCTACTCTAACATAGCCTCACCTAACCTTGCCTAACCTAGCTTACTCTAATCTACTTTAGCATAGCCTACACTAGATTAGCCTAGACTAGCCTATGTAGCTCTATCCTACTCTAGCCTAACCTAGCCTAGCCTACTCTATCCTAGCATTGTCTAACCTAATATATCCTACCCTAGCCTAGTCTAGCCTAATCTATCCTAACATAACCTACTCTAGCCTATTCCATCCTAGTCTATCCTAGCCTAGCTTAATCTAGCCTAACCTAGACTAGTCTAGCCTAACTTAGCCTATTGTAGCTTATCCTAGACTAGCTTAGCCTAGGTTTCCCTGTATTAGCCTAGCCAAGGCTAGCCATCACTAGTCTAGCCTTGTCTAGCCTAGCCTACTCATTCCTTGTCTGGCCTAATCTTGTCTAGCCTAGCCTAACTTACTATCGTACACTAGCCTAACCTAGCCTTGTCTACTCTAGCCTAGACATGCCTAGCCTAATCTATCCAAGCCTAACCTACTCTATCCTAGCTTAACCCATCCTATCCTAGCCTACTCTAAGCTACACTAGTCTAGCCCAATCTAGCCTATTATGGACTAGCCTAACTAGATCTATCCTACTCTAGCCTAGCCTATCCTATCATATCTTATCCCATCCTACTCTATCCTCGAATAATATATCCTATCATGGCCTTCCCTAGCCTAGGCTACTCTAACCTACCTAAACCTAGCTAGACTAGCCTAGCAAACTCTATCCTAGTCCATCCTAGCCTAGTTTAGCCTAGCTTAGCATACCCTAGCCTACTCTTTCCTAGCCTATCTAAGCCTACTCTTCCCTAGTCTAGCCTAGCCTAGCGTAGTTAAGCCTACTCCTTCATCGCCTAGCCAAACCTACTCCATCCTAGCCTAGCACGCTTTAGCCTATTCAATACCAACCTAATCTAGCATAGCCTACTCTAGCCTAGTCTATTCTAGCTTACTCTAGTCTAGCCTAGCTTAGCTTAGTCTATCCTAGCCTATCCTTGGCTACTCTAGCTTAACCTAGCCTAGCTTACTCTATCCTAGCCTACTCTATCCTAGCCTAACGTACTTTAGCCTAGCCTACTTTTGCTTAGCCTAGCCTATCCTAGCCTACTTTAGCCTAGCCTAGCCTAGCCTAGCCTACTCTAGCCTACTCTAACCTAATCTAGCCTAACCTACTTTATTCTAGCCTACTCTTTCCTACTCTAGACTAACATAGCCTATCATATCCTACCCTTTTCTAGCCTACTGTAGCCTAACCTACTCTATCCTACTTTAGACAAGCTTAGCCTACTCCATACTATTTTAGCCTAGCTTAGCCTACACTATCCTACCTTAGCCACGCTTAGCCTACTTTATCCTACTCTGGCCTAGACTATTCTAGCCAGCCTAGTTTAGCATACTCTATCCCACTAGCTTACTCTAGCCTAAAATAACCTACTTTAGCCTAGCCTTGGCTTTCCTACCTTAGCCTACTCTATACGATCCTCACCTAACCTACTAAGTATTGGTCTTGCCTAGCCTAGTCTACTCTAGCCTACTAGCCTAGTTTAGCCTAGCCTAGCCTAGCCTACCTTAGTCTACTTTATCTTATCTTATCCTAGCCTACTCTAGCTTAGCCTAGCCTAGAATACTCTAGCCTACTCTACTCTTTCCAAAGCTACTTTAGCCTAGCCTAGCCTAGCCTGTTTTAGCCTACTTTAACCTAGCCTAACCTATTTTAGCCTAATTGATCCTACTCCATCCTACGCTAGCCTAACCTAGCTTAGTCCATTCCATCCTAATATCTTAGGCTAGGTTAGCTTACCCTATGGTGGCCTACTCTAGCCTAGCCTAGCATAGCCTACTCTA
Source organism: Pinus taeda (assembly GCA_000404065.3). NCBI lineage: Eukaryota > Viridiplantae > Streptophyta > Pinopsida > Pinales > Pinaceae > Pinus > Pinus taeda. The sequence goes on along the minus strand of APFE030851318.1, from coordinate 54,414 downwards.
ATCTAGCTTACCCTAGCCTAGCCTACCTTAGCGTACTTTATCCTATCGTAGCATGGCCTACTCTAGCTTAGCCTAGCCTAGCTTACTCTAGCCTAATCTATTCTAGCCTAGCTTAGTTTACCCTACTCTACTCTACTATACTCTAGCCTACTCTAGAAATTTATACACACATGATGTTGTTGGGCCATTAAAAACACACATGAAAATTAATCTTAAGAAACATTTATATTACTATTTGATTTTATAATATAAGTTTTAATAGAAAAACAATATCTCTTTATATTATATAAATTCAAACAATTTTTCATTGTTTATTTTAAATTAGATATATATACATATTGTAAAACTTAATAACATATCCATTACTAAATTTTTACTGTCCATTAAAAGAAAATTAAACCTAAAATTATTAATAAAAACATTAGAATACAATAAATTAAAATAGACATTATTAGTTAAAAAATATTAAAAAAAATAATAATATTATATTTCGAATTTAATAAAAATAAAAATAAAAACTGAACATGTAAAAACAAAATTTAAAATACAAAATATTCACACAAAACTATACTACATAGTTAAAAAAAAAACCTATTTAAATAAAACAAAATTACAATTAAATTTAACTAATCTAAATAAAACAAAACTTATAAAACCAAAATAATTTAAATAAAAAAAACTTGCAATTACCCTTAAACTACGCCTCATTATACGAAAACACATTACAATGATGTTTCAATGCATTACATCGATGGATAGCACTCTAAAATGAACCTACACAACTGATGTATGCCATTCATCTAAAATGTATGAATATGGTTTGAAACAAAGCAAAAAAAAATTAAAACATCGATTTGATTTTTTGCAAAGCAAAACAAAAGCACATGCAATTCTAAATATTAAAACATATTTACTAGTACTCGTGACCGTCAATAAAATAAAGCATATTTATTAATACTCTCTACAGTGCATTGACATCTACAATCCGAAATGTTCAATTGTGAACAACTTGAAAATTAAAATATATTTGACGTATTATTTCAAATATTACAACATTGATTTTATCAAAGATTTCTCACCTAATTCCAAGCCAAAAAAATCCTAAAACAAAGATAAAACAACCCTTAAAATAGATAAACTAGATGCATGAGCCAGTTGTCTTAGAGTTGTTTATTGGTTCGTTCCAATATTTATTCTTCCTGGAACCACAATACCAGGAAGGAAGTTCTGGGTCTAAATTTAAACTCTCTTTGTGTCTTTTTCATTTTAGTTTGGTCCAGCCAAGGCAATCATTCACAAGAAGAGCACATCAAAAGCGCATGGCACGTACACCAAGGGCCAACATTATGGATCATCATAAACTTTGTTAGATGACCTATATGAAATCTAGCTGCCCAATTTATGCTGAGAATGAGGCGACATTGATGGAGATTTGGAGTGCATAGGATTTTTTGTTCACTAGGAAATGAGGCGACATTGATGGAGATTTGGAGTGGAAAGCATTTTTTGTTCACGCAGAAGACCCAAGAACCTTGCAAGTGTTTTGGAGTGCATAGGATTTTTTGTTCACCAGAAAATGAGGCGACATTGATGGAGATTTGGAGTGCAGATGATTTTTTGTTGACGCAGAAGACCCAAGAAACTTGAAAGCTTCGTTGTGAAGTGTGTGAATCACAGAGAAAAAATAAAATGATGATGCCCATGCGATTTCAAAAAAAAAATAAGGATGTCCATGTGATTCCAAGAAAAACGATGATGTTCATGTGATGTCATTGTACTCAACATCTGTATGGATAGCCATTATCTCTATGGCTATCCATCCATTATCCTAGTAATTTAATGGAAGGATGGGATAATCCATAACCCAGTAAAAAATGCTTTCAAAAATTAAAAGAAAAAAATCTTGGTGTCGTTTGACATAGGAAGCCTCAGTTTGACATTGGCTAAAAAATTTACAGGAAAGAAAACTAAAATGAAATGACTAGGGTTTGCCTTGAAGGTAGAGTTTAGGGGAAATGCACCTATAATTGAACCCCTATTAGCTATCGAGAAGGGGCATTGATTATGCCTTACCAGCTCAACTTAGCTCGCTCTTCAGTTGGAGGTTCCAATCCATAAAATAATCTAACAGATCCCTAGAATAATTTTTAAAGAAATGAAAGGAAGGCATGAGATTTGAAATAAAACATTGCAATGGCAGAAATGAACTAAAAAGAAATGATGGTGTCTATGAGAGTAGAAAAAAGCAGAATGCAACAGAAAGAAGTCATTAATGTCCGAGAACAATGATTGTTTAGCAATTCAGTCACCATTCCGCTCAAGTTGGGAATTTGTTTGCCCCATCGCCTCTCACATAATATAACATGACCCATTACCGACTTGACTCACACAGACTCACTCATAGATACAGACTCAAGCATACCCACTCATTCCTTTCCTTGTAGATATGACGACAAATCACAGAGTCAAATTGTGATTTTAAAATAATTACTTCTTCCATTAGATTTATTAATGTGTTCACATGACAATTTGATAGTTGATTGAACCAATTTATGATAATTTTTGAATTGCAAAAAATCTGAAGTTGTTGACGTCCTTTCTCTAAGGAAGAAAGAAGCAGAAGTCTAAGGTTTCTTAGTTCTACATAGTTATTTGTACCCCTCCCTAAACCTGGTTTTAGTTTGAGATACTGATCTTCATTTAAATACAACGCTACTCCTCCACCACAACTTTCTAGCTATGAAAAACCATCAAAATATGCACACGACAAGGATTTGTTGATGACTTATGTATTTATGTTCTGGTTTTGTTGGTCATGTTCATATTTAGGGATCAAGTTATATGTTGCCACTATATGGGAACAAGTGATAATCCAATTATTTTCTTTATCTTTATTTTTTTTATTGTTCCTATCTAACCAAATTCCCGAGCATACTAGAGGGGGTAGATTCCTGAGCTTTACAGGATGAGTCCTATTCCACCATAATTCCCAAGCTTTTTTAATTGTCTCTCCCTACCACCTAATATTGATTACTAACATATGATATATATGATTCCATAATTGTATTGTTATGGGGCATTCAAGGAACAAATGAATTATTGATTTTTCATTTTCCTTACATAAAATGCACCATGTTGGGCCCTGAAAATATCTACGTTGAATATTGTCTCATGTAGGTGCTTTTTTACGCATCAGGCACCACATGAACAACTTTGTTCTTGTAGGTCCTTTAAGCTTCCAAAGCGACCACCACCACCAAACTCTGTTATTAGGTTTCTTCTTAGTGAAAAAGGAGTTACCATCTTTTGGAGTGTATCTGCCATAAAGAGCTAGAGTCTAGATAAGTTCATCCTCCCTATCATGTATTCTCACATGTGCTTCTAAGAGGTAAATCGTAAAAATAACCGGGTCCTATTGCCATTGTTTCGAGATATGAAGATCATGTGAAAATTTCCATTTTTGACCAAAAAATTATTCGAACAATCATCGATGCTCCTCCTAATCAATTATTACTTTTATCTATTATTAACTTTTTTTGTAATCTATTATTTATTTTAATTCTTTAATTTTTTTATAATGTAGTTTCTATCTAAATATATTATTATTATTGTTATTGTTTTTAATTCGTTAATTTTATTTTTTATTTTATAATATAGTGTCTATCTAATATATTATTATTTATTTAGAAAGTAAGTATAATTCTCTAATATGTTTTGCCTACTACGCTCTGGATATCATAAAAATATTTTTTATTTTTATTTTTTTTTATATATACAAATTTATTATTTTATATATAATAAATATATTTTGATACTTTATTTATCTATATGAATGTATTTATATAACCCATTATTTAAATCAATATATTATATTTAGAATGTGAATTCTAGTATAGTATACGAGAGGTCTAGAAATTAGATATTAGAATGGAGAAAAATTTAAATTCAATTTTATATTGTTATTTTGTTTTTATTAATAAAATTATAAATAAAATTTTAGATTAAAAGAAAATCATAATTTTAACATATATAATAATAGTTATAAATTAAGAATGATTTACCATGTAAATTAAAACAATGATTTTGTAACAATATTTAAATTTAATTAATAACTACAAGAAAAATTTAATCCTTACAATAAAATTACAATATAACAATATTCTTAACAATGAATATTCCCTCCCACATTACTATATATATTATTAACTTTTAAATAGACTTTGTTACAATACCATCAACCATTACCATGACGTATTAATACCACATGCCCATAAACCATAATTCATTTCAAAAATATAATATTTTATAACATGTTTAAATGTTGACTCAATTAATAACCAACCTAAATTAATCAAATCAATGAATATACTATCTTTCTTAAATCTAAAAATCTACCAATTAAGTCCATAAAAGTAAAGAATTAAAATATGCTGAGATTAATTGTTTTAAGTCTTATTATTCTTATAGTAATAGTAATATTAAGTATTAGTAAGCATTATTATTAAAAAAAAACATAATTATAATATAATGGCATCTGCTTCTACTTTTTCATAATAAATATACTAAATCCCGATTAAATAGACTTCACAAATATAATATCTGTTATTATTAATAAATATTTTTTATTCCAAAATATAATTATGTTGTTATTAAGAATATAATAATATTGATTTATTTGAATAAAAGAAAATAATAATAATAATTATATCTTATTTTTGTTAAAACATTAATAATAATATTAATTTAGTTAAGAGGCTTCGGGAGTCCAATATGGTAGAGATGTTGTCATAGAATGGCTTCTTTAACAATTTGACTGGGTAATTTATTAATAAAACATTATGTCTCACTCAAATTACACATAACTAAAAAATAAATCACTAATTATAATTTAAATTATAATTAAACAAGCTTAGATCCATCTTAACTCTGGATCTACTAAGCGCCCAAAGGGATCAAATCTCTTGAGATGCAAACCTCTTTTAGAGTGAAAATAGGTTTGATCCTTCTTGGCTCTTGGTACACCTAGAGTTAAGATGGATATAGGTTGGTTATATTCATGTACTATTTGGATTCTTTAGTTTGTTTGTATGAATATATTATTTTGAGAGTTAGATTATTGTCTTTATTGTTTTTATTTTATACGTTAGAATGCACTTGTTAACATCTTTGTTTTTATATGCATTAATAAATATAATATCTAATTATATTATGTGTATGAATGTATTATTGGGAGTGTTGGTAAGTGGTGTTTGCATTCCTTGTGCAAGTGTTTATTTGTTTGGTGTTTTCTTTGTTTGTGAGTGTATATATTTTTTTAAGACTTTACTTGTATATGTATGAATGTCTCATTTTAATTTTTTTTAGCACTCTCTCATTATTTATTTGTATGTCTATGGGTGTATATTTTTAATAATTTTTATATTGGAGTGGTTTTTTCATTATGTGTATGTATATAAATGTACTCGAAGAGTTACTTGTTTATATGTATGAATATATCATTTTTAGTATCTTCTCTCTCTCTCTCTCTCTCTCTCTCTCTCTCTCTCTCTACACACACAGATATATATATAGATATAGATATAGATAAATATAGACATAAACATAAGATCTTATATTCAACAAAAATAAGCAAAAAATGGTCCAACTATGAGCTGAGAGGGATCATGTTGATCTTGCATCCTATATCTGTAGATCAATGAAGAACTTGTGAAAGTATTGATACAATTCCTATCCCATTATTCTTGTATCATCCAAGTGCCAAAGTGTTGTTGTGCAACTTCTTTGGATAAGACGTTGGAAATCTGATTCCTTTCCCTGTAGATATGACGACAGATCATAGAGTCAAATTGTGATTTTAAAATAATTACTTCTTCCATTAGATTTATTAATGTGTTCACATGATAATTTGACAGTTGATTGAATTAATTTATGACAATTTTTGAATCGCCAAAAATTTGAAGTTGTCGACGTCCTTTCTCTAGGGAAGAAAGAAGCAAAAGTCTAAGGTTGTTTAGTTCTGCATATTTTTTTGTACCCCTCCAAAAACCTATTTTTAGTTTGAAATATTGATCTTCATTTAAATACAATGCTACTCCTCCACCACAACCTTCTAGTTGTGAAAAGCCATCAAAATATGCCCACGACAAGGATTTGTCAATGACTTATGTACTTATGTTCTGGTTCCATTGGTTATGTTCATCTTCAGGGATCAAGTTATATGCTGCCACTGGATGGGAACAAGTGCTAATCCAATTATTTTCTTTATCTCAATTTTTTTTGTTGCTCCTACCTAACCAAATTCCGAGCATACTAGAGGGGGTAGATTCCTGAGCTTTACAGGATGAGCCCTATTCCACCATAATTCCCAAGATTTTTGAATTGTCTCTCCCTGCCACCTAATATTGATTGCTAACATCTGATATATCTGATTCCATAATTGTATTGTTATGGGGTATTCAAGGAACAAATGAATTATTGATTTTTCATTTTCCTTACATAAAATGCACCATGTTAGGCCCTAAAAATATCTACATTGAATATTGTCTCATTTAGGTGCTTTTTTACACAGTAGGCACCACATGAACAACTTTGTTCTTGTAGGTCCTTTAAGCTTCCAAAGTGACTGCCACCACCAAACTCTGTTATTAGGTTTCTTCTATGTGGAAATGAAGGAGTAACCATCTTTTGGAGTGTATCTTCCATGAGGAGCTAGAGTCCAGATAAGTTCATCCTCCCTATCATGTATTCTCACATGTGCTTCTAAGAGGTAATTTGTGAAAATAATCGAGTCTTGTTGCCATTGTTTTAGTATCTGAAGATCCTGTGAAAATTTCCATTTTTGACCAAAAAGTGTAGTATTTTTTGCATCATCAATTTGATTCAATGTCTAATAATTGACCTCCTTAAGGAAATTTTTTAGGTCAGGGGGAAGTATGTGTACATTGCCACTTCCCGACCAAGCATCCAAACCAATGCGAACTCGCTCCCCTGTCCCCACTCTCCAAGCCAATCCTGGTATGATATATTCAAAGGAGTTTAAAACAACACGCCAGATCAAAGAGACATTTTTTCTATTCCAATGGGGATGTCTGATCTAGTCCTCAACCTAAAGAGGGTTCATATATTTCTGTGTAACCACCTGTGTCCATAAACTATTTGAGGTGATTAATTTCCACTCCATTTTAGTAGCCAATGCTTATTAAAAAAAAGAGATATTTTCATCCGCCAACCACCCCATTTTTTGGCAAGAGCAATTTGATCCTAGATAACCCAAGAAAAAATTCTACCTTCCTTTTTTCCTTGCAAAGAAATCTACAACAGATCTGTTGAATTTTGTGGAGAATAGCCTTTGGAATCCATAATAAGAACCACTCTACCAGACCTGGAGAGTCATTGATTATGCTAGACATTTATTCTACTTTCCAGCTTAGCTACCAGCCATGTCGATTCTGCAATTTTATAGTTCTTTGGTTTAAGGCAAAATCCAATATACTTCAGCCCATCGTCAAAAGCCATATGTCTATAGGGAAATCTTTGTATATCAGAGTTTAATTAGAACTGAAAAACATCCCAATGCTGATAAAGTGGATTTTTCCTGATTAGTCTCCATCCCTGTAGCCTTACAATTTTTTTTAGAATATTGTTGAGCACAATTGTACACCTAATAGCCCTGCTCAGAAAGATGAGGACATCATCAATGAATAGTAAATGAGATAAGATTGTATTTGCAGTAATTTTCACTCCTTTAAATCTCCCTTGATTTCTTTCATTTTTCAACAATCTACTCAGACCTTCCATGACAAAAAGGAATAGTAAGGGAGATAATGTGCATCCTTGCAAAAGTCCATGCTCAACATGGAAAAAATTTGTTGTTGATCCGTTGATATGAATTCTATAAGAAATAGATGGCATACAACACATTATCCAATTTATAAAATCATTATAAAAGCCTATGTGAGTCAATAACATCTGAATGTAGAACCAACTCGTCCTATTGTATGATTTATTTAAATCAATTTTCAAGTTCATGCCTTTCAAATTATTTACTTTTATCGAGTGGAGGCCTTCTTGTGCAATACCAATGGCTTTGTGGATATGTCAATTTTCCAAAAATGAAAATTGTTCCATGGATATGTGCTAAGATAAGATAGGCTTAATTTTTTTGGCGATGATTTTGGCTATGATTTTAGATATGCAATTACACAATGATATAGGCCTAAAATCATTGAAGCTATCGAGCTTATCAAATTTGGGGATTAAGGCAATGAATGTATCATTAAAGGAATAATATGTTCTCCCATTCAATCTACAGTCTTCAATAACCCTTAGAAACTATTGTCCAATCATATTAAATAACGTAAGATAAAATTCCATCGGTCACCCATCTGAACTGGGACTCTTGTATTTTTTGAACCACTTCAGAATGAACTCTAGCTCTCTCATCGTTATAGGTGTATTCAGGCTTTCATTTTCTTCCTCATTAAAAAAATGAGGGAATAAACTAGCCACCTTAATAATTTCCACTAGTGGTGCCTCTTGTTGAGCTTTGAAAAAATTACCAAAATGATGTATACCAAGATTTGTTAAGCTCCTAAAAGTCTGAGATGTATTTTCAGCCTCATCCTCTAGAGACAATATAGTATTGATAGCTTTCCACCCTCTTGCATATTGTAGGAATAATTTTGTATCGTCGTCTCCCACTTGCATCCATATATATCTTCTATTAAGTCTCCATGATTCTTCCTTCTCCTTTAATAGCTTGATCTTGTCTTCCTCTAATTTTGTCATATACAATTTTAATTATGGGGAATCAAATCACCCACTATTAGGGTCCTCTAACTTGGATAATTCCACTTATATTCTATAGAGAGCATCCTCCTATTTTATTTTCATGAAATTTTCCCATTTGATTATCCTCCTTTTAAGACGAAAAATATTTTGAGTCGTGTTTTCTAACGTAGATCTATCCTTATTGAGGGACCAGACCTCCCACACTTCTTTGACGATCCTATGGAATTCCTCATCTCTTAACCAAGTCACATTAAATTAGAATATGGCATGTGGCTTAGGGATAATTCTAACATTTACAAGAAGATAGGAGAGTGATCTGATATACCCCCCGAGCCCACCCACTGCCTAATCGAGTTAATATTATCCATCAGATATTCCTTGATAAGGAATCAATATAGACGTCTTGCTAACATAGCACTACCCATTCTACGATTTCTCCAGGTAGGTTGAGTTTGAGAAAATTATATATTGATGAGTCTATTATTTTCCAATATTTTTTCAAATAAATCCATAAGCGAGTCCACTTGTACATTGTGACCCTAGGATTCAACATGTGCCAATGAGAAATCTAAATCTACCCCCAATATTAAATTCTCAACTTGCATGAAGGATAAACCCAAGATATCTTCCCCGTAGACCATATGATTGTGACAAGGCCCATATATGTTGACAATCTAGATATCAAGGCCCAATTCCTTCAAGAATATGTCTACCATTAGAGCACCCTTCCACCCCCAGATATTCAGTAACTTCATTGTTCTGCCATTTATGCCCATAGAAATACTACCTCATTGTCCTCTCACATCTAAGGCATGGAATGTCCACCCTAGAATCATAGCTTCTAATACAGAAAAAATTTGGTCACTAATCCCTAATGTCTCTTGAAGGAAAATAACATCCAATCTTTCAAATACAATGAATCTTCTGAGGGCTAGTTTTTAGCAGGGCTAGCCAACCCTATGCAATTAAATGATAGCCACTCCATCGGAAAACCTTACTCGGCTTTCCTTTTGCTCTAAGGACCCTTTCAATTGATAATTATCTTCCTTCTACTACATCTATACAAACCTTATGAATGGATTTAGATATAAATATTGTCTACCTCTGCAAGCTTTGGAACTCTTATGAGACGATGAGATACCTATAACCCCTCGGCTCCTATGGGCTACTTGGCTAATGAACGCAAGTTATATCTATGACTAGAACAAGACTGTGATGATAATTCCTTCATTGAAGAATCAGAAGTGAGGGACAAAACAAACACAATAGGGAAAGGAGTCAAACAACTTACAGGGACCGCAACCATAGGACAAGCCACAAAATTTAAAATGTATGATGATACCACCCCTTCATTAATAGCAAGACATGTAACTGAAGAGAATAAATATGGATTTAAGGATGTATTAGGATACGGGGATGGAAATTGAAGAAAGGTACCCAGAATAGGCACAGTTGATGAATCACATGAGCGGGTAATCATCAAAGGTGCCGGAAAAGGATCTTGTGATTTTCTTCCATCGATCTTCTCCACCCCTCTATTCTGGTAGACTGAATCCTTTGCATTTTCTTATACCATAGATTTGGGCCACCTTCCATCACACCTAATTTATCCTCCCCTATCCTATCCTTATTAAGTAGAGGGCATTCTTTGAAAATGTTTCCAACTTCATGACACCTCCTACATCTAAATGAGATCCACTCATAATCTAACTTCTGCAATTTGGAGAAACCCCACCACTGTAGCTACAGGATTTCCACCAAGCCCTCCCTGGTCTCAAGGTGAACTAGTATTCGTGCAAAATCCATCTTCCCTCTCTCAACAAAGGATTTATCATAGTCTAAAGATACCCCAGATAATCCCCAATTCTTCTGAATACATCTTTTGTCTAAAATTACAGTGGCAACCCCAATACCCTAACCCAAATCAGTCTGAATCCCAATTTTTCACACTTTGGGTCAAATAGTGGAGACCATCTCTTCAACATTATAGGATCCAATTCAATGTGCCAAAATTTCTTTAGAACCCATGTCACATGTTTAGCTTGTTTGAAACAAAGCATGAACCAACCCCTGGTCATTGTTACTAGAGATGGCATAACATCTAAGACTTATCCCCAAACCTCCACAACCCATTTCTTCATATGCATTGGTGTGTAATTGCGTCCCTAAACCCTACCCATGAGTACTTGATTTGTCGTGTCCATAACCTCATTCAATTTAATGCCTTCCCTAAGAACCAGTTGATGCATTTTTTCCATTACTCTGGTGGAATTAGATTTCTTCTCTTATGTCCTTGGTAATCCTTCCTCCATGCTTCCTGAACCCTTTGATGGATTACCTTCAATTTATAAAACCGTAGGTTCCAACCAATAGTGGTCTTGTGCACTAATAGAGATTCGAGCAAAGGAATTGGAGGTCTGTGCCAAAGAAGAAGCCCCTAACCCGTGTGTTATCAAAACAACTTCGACCCTCTACCACGGGGAAATACCTATAGTTTACTGGAGCCCATAGGAATCATAGCCACCATAATGCACCAACACCCCTTCTTTTCCATCTCTATTAGGGTTTTTTGTATCCCTTTCTTCCATCGAACTAGGGTTTATGCAACTCTCCAGAAACTGTAATGATGATGGAGATGAAACTAGAAAATCTAGTTGTGTCTGAACAAAATCCGAATTTTGGGTCACACAGACTCTTGAACAATTAATATATATAAAAATTGAAACATTTTATATTCATAGTCAAAAAAATGTTTACATAGCTATCATATCTAGATCCTTCCAACATTACATAAAATAGTAATATATCCCTAATATCCCCATGAGGCAAGTTCATAGAGTAGAGACATTCTCTTTCATTCATCGACCATACAAAAAAAAACATATTTTTCATATATCCTACCACATATCGCTAGGATATCAAACACGAAAACTTGAAATTAAATATCAATTAGCATAAAATCTTGTGACCTGACTCAAATCCACACCTAATATGGCCTCATTCTACTACCAACAATGTAAATACATATGAAGATGATCCCAACTCCTTTGTTGTTGACAATTGAAGATGTCTCCTTGATGATGATTTATTTCTTGTTGATCTTCTTCAAGGATGTTTGAGATGTGATATTTTCTTAAATGAGAGGGAGATTACTTTGATGATGAAGTGCTCTTTCTTTCTTCTTCCAAGAGTTGTTCCTTCTAGATGATATGAACCTTGTGATGAGATGGATAGTCCTTCTTGATGCTTCTTCTTTCTTCTTGATGATATCCTTGTGCACGACCCTTATGTACCCTTCTTCAATTGGATGATGTTCAAGCCACCTCTTCTTCTTGTCACCTTTTCTCTGATTCCATGTTGAGAAATCAAGGGCATCTAGATTAGGGTGATTTCTCTTACTTTGATAACTGCTTGTGATGTTCTTTTACTTAACTTGATGTACTTGTAGTTAGCTTCTTCTTTACTTGATTATTAAAATTTTCTTTTATTATCAAACAACTACCAAACTACGAAGATCAATGAGACAAGAGGACACAAAATATGTCCTGCAAGTTAGGGCCAAAACCTCTCCTCTTGAGAGGAAAACCCACAAGAATTCTTATCTTCTTATAAAATATTAAAATGATGAATTCCAAGACCTAAGACCCTTGAAAAAGACTCCTCCAAGGCCAAGTCAACCTCTCCGATGAACATGTTCTTCACAAAATCAATACAAGTCAAAACTGCTCAAAAAGATTGTAACTTTTACAATTTCGGACTTGCAACTTCTTGAATTCAACTTCGGCCTCACTACAAAAACCCTAGCTCATACAAATGAGTTAAATATGGTAAGATAATCTTCCTCCTTCCTTCTCTCAAGGTCCTTATTCCTCCTTTATAATTTTGTTTGCAGACTTGATCCTATTAGTACCAAATTTCAGCTTCTTGATAGGTCTACAGTTCATTTTTTCTGCAACAAATTGATGCCCTAATTTCTTCGCACATGTGGGAGATGGAAGCCAAAAAATAGTCCTTAAAATATTCTATGTTTTTCCCTCTTTATTTTTCCCTTTCCTTATCTATTTATCCCTTGTCTTTCCTATTCTTCCATGAACTTTTTGTATGATCTCTCAATCAGGTTGAATATCTTCTATATATAGCCCTTCCTTGGAGCCAAATTTTCATTATGAGGCTGACTTGGTATTGGAGGAGGATATTTGACTCTTTTGACTCTAAATAAATTTCTTTTACATTATACAACACGCCCAATAGGGTATTTACATCTGACAATGACTTCTTTGACTCCTAGACTTTATGAAAAATCCCTAGAAGCACTCAATCGGTGCTTGACCTATAAATAAAATGACCTTGAGCATGAAACCCATGATACAAAATAATAATAATAAATTTTATTTTTCTCTTTACATCAACTACCCAAAATCATGATTACATGAGACATTATGAAGACCGAACCTAGTTACATTTTTCAACATAGATGGCATCAATTCCCCCCCTTTTAGATACAAGGTGAGAAGATTAAGTAATATAAACTGAAAAACATGTCAAGACTCAAGGCAGATTATGTTGTATGAATGAAATATATTCTTGGTTGTTGAAGCTAATTGCCAAGAAGTGATCCATCCAAGGTGAGTATTTGTTCTTGCAAGAGGCTTGTTTCTGAAGTATCCGTTTGAATGATGAGTTTCTATGACAATTATCACACTGGTGAACATCAAAACAATGATATTTCATATGGTCAAATCGATTACATTATTAAAATTTAACAATTTGCGGTGAATTTGAAGGATGACCAGTAAGTGAAGATGAGTTATCTTGAAGAAATCCAACACTCTCAAATTTAATGGGTTTTGAGTAATATGGAATATGAAAGGACACATCCTTATCATATCCAAGACCATTTTTGTGCTCATTGTTGATAATCTCTTCCCAAGGTTTGATGATGGGCTTAGAAATGGAAACTAAGCATTTGCATATTTATGAAAACTTTCTCCTAATATGGGAATTTGGTGTGAATCAACTTCAATCTTAGTGATATGATTAGTTTCTGGTTATTAATGGGAGTCTATTTCAAAGTCAAATAAAAGACTGTTCTAAACAAAAACTAGTTCAAAATGACAACTCTTCTGTTGAAGTTCATCTCACTACAATTGAGATTCTAGTTGCAAAAAATCAATCTTGTCATGTGCATTTTGCAAACATATTTGAATGTCTTTGACAATGGTTTTGTCAATCATGACTGTATTTTCAATAGTAGAATGTATTTGAGTATTTAATAACTCTAATCCTCCATAAATTATTTTCATTTTTTCAATAAAGCAAACTCTGTAAATGAGGAATGTGAGGTTCAATTGAAAATGCACTTATTTAACTTATTTTCAAAGATATTAGAAGATTCTCCAATTATGATTTGCACCAAGGTATGAATCAATGGTGAAATCATATAATATTGGAGTAAGGGTATAACTTATGTATACTTTAATTCTCTACGTGAGTTCAACACTAAACACAAAAATAACTAGGAAAGTGACAACCATAATGAGTCTTATATATAGTGCCACAATTGTAGCCACATTGGTGCTATTGTGGTCACACCTTCTCCACACAAGATAACATCATATTTGTATAAGAGTCCACATATTTCTAGAGATCATTATAAAAATCACAAAATAAACCAGAGATTTGAACAAGGCATGAGAAGGATAGAATATAAACCTTCCAAAACTACACAAACTTCATAGCTCCTTTTCACAACTCTTTATATACGCATGAATGAAAATAGAGATGATTCAGGTTTTTATGGGTCACTAGAAATAACCGAGTGGCATGTTGGATCACTCTGGATAGAAACCTCTTCACAAAGAAAGAAAATGCAACTTCCAATGAAACTTTGAGATAGTTATGGTTGAAAATGACTGCAACTCCCCACAGGAGGCTTCATTGGGGGAGCAATGCCATAACACGTGGATTCGTATTGGGGGATATTTATTGAGGAAAAAATGACATAACATATTGAGGGGTATATAGGAGGTAGAGGGTTTTTATATTTTAAGGTATAAAACATGGAGCCCAAAATTAATGAAAAAATATAAAGGGGTATAAAAAAGGTTAATAAAAAAATGGATACCTACAATATCTAGTGAAAGTAGGGGTTTTTAAATTGGGAAGGTGTATTGGGTTCTTATGGGTAGGGGGTTAAATAATGTGATTTTAGAGGAATTTTCCAATATGTAGTTAAATTAAGGGTATTGTTTTATATGCCAAGAACACACATGATATGTCAGAGGTTCATTGAGTGAAGTCTCGTTGCAACTCCCTCACATTTATAACTAATTTGCATTCCCAAATAGGCCTGACGAGGAATGCAGGTCACAGAAATTTATAGATGAAATGTTCACTAAACAGAGCTTGAGCGATCATTACAATGAGAGGGAAGGAAACACCAAGAATGGACAATGGAACAATGTGTAATGGGTTGAGGCATTACAATTTCAGATTAAGAAAATTCCAAAACAAGGAGCAACAATGGTCATTAAAAAGAAAACATTGAGACAAATAAATATGACAGTGCACAACCTCACCGACTGGTGGTGAATAATTTGGAAGAGCCCTCAGCTAGAACCATCCTTCATTAGACCTCCTTCATCTTCTCATAGAAACGTTTTTGTCAACTATTATTCTCGCAACACTTTCTATTAGTCTTCGTTCCTTTTTTGTTACAAAGTACACTTGACAGTGACAATGTGGCATGATTATGTAATTCCACAGTTGATGGACAATAATCTGGTCACTTCAACTCCTTAGGACAAAGGCCCAACAACAAAATAGAAGGAGGGTGTCAAAAAATGTAGCAAGAAAGGCTCAATTTGACTTTAGTTTTATTCAAATTGAGTAAATTGAATTTCCACATCAGCAGGACAAGTTGAATTAGGGGAATTTTGAGGTCTAAATGGGCCTCCTAAGAAAAATGTACAACCAAAATAAACTTTATAAGAACCAACATGATTCAAGATGGTGATGTCCACCATGGGGGATGATTCATCATTTTTGGAGTAAAAAAGAAAAATAATAAAATAATAAAACTAATTTTTCAACTTGTATTTTCAACTTATGTCCCTATGGTTTTACTCAAATTTCAAGTGGGAGTACTCGTTGGATGAAAAATTTAATTTCTCATCCAAGGATTATTCATGTTGCATACTTTCGATGGACCATGCTACACGAAAAATGAGAAATACATGAAAAAATATGATTGCTTTCACATTTTTCATGTATTTCTCATTTTTCGTGTAGAAGGGTCCATTAAAATTATGCAACATGGGTACTCCTAGGATGAGGAATCAAATTTTGCATCCAACGAGTGTTTTTTCTCGAACTTTGAGTAAACCCATAGGGAGATAGGTTGAAAATACGAGTTGAAAAAATAGTTTTTTTCTTTTTCTTTTTTCCCTCTAAAATTTGATGATGTAATCTAATCTTATTTGATTATTTCCACTATTATTTTATAATTTCCTTAAGAGGCCCATTTTAGACCTAAAAATTCCCCTAATGGAGGCAATTAACTAGTGTGACATGGCTCTTGTCACTCAATTAGCTCAGTAAATTCAAGGTAGGGGCTTGGAGTTCAGTCATGCTTGTGTTGATTTCTAAAATTTAGCAATCTAGTCCAATTATTTTCAGTTGTATTTAGGTAACTGACCTCTAACTATTGATAGAGTCAATTGAAGATCATTTTTGCAGTGGGACAATAGTCTAACTCAGAGATTTGTCAGTTAACTGATCAATCAGCCCAAAATAGCTCATGCATGCATGGAATTCAAATTTCTTTGTTGATGTGGAGTTAAGGCTAGTGTAACATGAGTTATATACTAGTTGGGTTAACAGTTGTTGCATAAGTAAGGAGATCATTTCCTTGGGAATTTCGCAAGGAAATAGGGACTTCCCTATTGTTTAGTAGCTCAAATAAAAAAAATTAATCACATACATAAAAAAAATGAATCACAAAATGAAAAAGAAAATGGTTTATTTTCCCTTTATCAAACTAATATGTGGAACGATCAACAAAAAACATTTTGTGAGGTTTTTGTGTATGATAAAAATCCTATAATTACCTAAATGTCTCGTCTTCTCAAATAGTAAATGTGCCTTAAAATATTTCGTAGCAGGATGTTGGGGCTGTTGTAGCTTATGTTGTGTTTTTAGCTTTATTTATTAGATATATCATTATCGGGGGTTCACCCCAATGAAACTTCTTTACATTCTTTACCCCCGACAAAGTCTAAAAGACATGAAGTATTTATTTATTTCATAGCAGAATCGCAAAAGAAACAAGTGTTGAAGTGTTGAAGGGTGGGACCCAAAAGGTATATACATCGTGGTTTAAAGTCCCGTCGGGTTCGCTGCATCGCAGAGCTATGGATGTTGGGTTTCGCCGATTGTGACTTGCGATGGCAGACCTGAAATATATATATATATATAATATATATATATATATATTGTTGTAAAATCCTAGCAGGTCCGCGCGATCATCACATAACGCTTTATATATATGTATATGGTTTGTCGATTGCAATTTGTGATAGGCCAGATCCGATAGTTTATATATGATATGCTTTATAAGTCTAATGGGTCTACAAATATCGCAAGATTTGAGTTCAAGCACCAATTGAAAACACCGATTGTGATTTGCGACGAAGATCCGAACCCAAAAACTATATATTGTGTTCTATAATTCTGGCGGGTCTGCAAGGCTTACGAAAAAGAAGATTTAAAGTTACAAGCGGGATTTCGGGCGGAGCAAAAATGGTAAGTGGTTTTTAGTGGAGCTCACCTGATCCCACTTTTCGTTCGACATGTAACAGCTGGGTGGAGAGAGAAAACTACCCATTTCAGGCGGGTATTCTCCGGGCTTATGTCCCACCCGAAATATTTGTAGACAGTTTGATCCACTAAGCGCAGATCTACGATGGGGATCTATCAAGAAAATATGTCGCCTAGAGAACTATGCAAAGGCTTTGAAAGGTGCGAAAAAGGTATGTTATGCATGCTTTATGGGTATGTTCATTATAGATGGTTTATAATGAATTTAGCATGGATATAAGGGTTTATAGGTAAAGACCATGGTATAACCAATATTAAGGAGTGACTTAAGTGGGCATATATATATTTGGCTTAATAAAAGGATATTAAAGGTTTAGAAGGGTCGATTGAGTCCCAATAAGTGCATGTGACTAAGGGTTAGTCTATATTAGGTTTAATAAATCATTCCACATAGGGATTTATGAAAGGGGCCTTAACCATTATGGATTAAAAGTTTGACTCGGAATATCATTAAAGACACAGGTCCCAATACATGTGTAAGCCCAGGTTTACACAGGTCAACACAGTTCATTATGGGTAAAGTGAATTAAACATCATTTATGGCATTTACAGAGGAACTCGGTAGCGGATTAACAGAGCAAGCCAGTAGTTATCATCCTCTTCTGAATTTAGTAATGTTCCTATTATTTCATGTTCTTTGAGGTGTCTTTTACCCTCTGTAAAATTCTGTAATAGTTTTTACTTCATATAGTTAGAGAAGTAGTTAAATAACTTGGGTAGTTTCAAAAATTAACAACTGTTCCACAATGCATAAAAAGATGAAAATTTACAAAGAAAGGGAGGGTTTTTGGAATTTTGGGGAGAACCCGGAGACTAGGCCACTATATTCCTGATATAATTTTTGATTAATGAAAGAATTAGAAGTTTCCATGAATTGTTGGGTACAATTTTGTAACCCTCTCTGTTATGTGTCATCTTATGTTTTCTTCTTTCAAGTATAGTAATGAAGTGCAGGTCTTTATTTGCTTATGTAGATAAAGTTAACATACTTAAAAGAGCGCTCCTATACTTGAAGTTTTCACCTTCCTTTCTAAGTTATAGATAATAGTTTCTGTGGAAGACCAACATATTATCTTTAACTTCTCCAAGAGTCACAGATAGTAGTTTCTATGTTAAACAACATATTGACTATGATCCAGTTCTTGGTTTCATAATTATTCTAAGTTACAGATAGTAGTTTCTATGAAATATCAGCATATTATATTTAACTTCTCCTTCAAGAATTCTTCATTCATCATTTATATCTAGCAACAAATGCCATTCTGAGATGTTCTGGTCATACATGTATAAAGGGTTAAAGACCAAGTTCTCTAGGTCCTTCATTTGAGGACACAAAAAAAATAAAGTGATAGTAAATAATATTTATTAGTGTCTTAAGCACAATTTCTCTACAGCTAGGAAATTGGTTTCTTAAGGTACAACATTAATTGGCGTCGTTGCTGGGGAGAGAAAACAAGAACACTTTTCCCTGGGTTTTCAATATTTTCCTTTGGTTGTTTAGTGAGGAGGAAATATTTGGTTGTTTTGAATCAAAGAAATAACTCTGGCTTCAAGAATACCCCATACAAGATTAGACACTTCACATCAGAAGGTTCAAGCTCTTTCAGATCCTGAAAGGTTGGTTTCTAGGAGGGTTAGGAAGTCTAAGATCCTAATTACACCAATTCCTGCATTGTCTGCATCAGGAAACAAATTATACGAACATTCATCTGATAAAGAGTCATCTTTTCCATCATCTTCATTTTAGGAATCTAGCTGTCAAGACCAATCTTTTGAGTCTGTTACTTTTCATTTACTTGCTATAATCATTCAACCTCAACCAATAGCTACATTACCACCTCTGTATATTCCATTTACCTCTCAATCATGTTCCACATCTGTTGGTAATCAAAGTTCAATAAACATGGCAGTGCCTGCATTCTTGATGAATAGATATGCACCTCTTCAATTTCCACAATCGTTAAATCAAATGCCACAGGATTACCTCAAAAGTCTTCCTCGTTTTACAGGGGAAGATGAACAAACTGCAGAGAGTCATGTGTCAGCATTTTGCGATTTTGCAGAAAACAAAGATGTTGAACATGTAGATGTTGCTCTAAAACTTTTTGTTCAGTCCTTGGATGGAGAAGAAAGGAAATGGTTCAAAGGACTTCCCAATAATACTATTCCTTCTTAGGAAGAGATGGAACATTTGTTTATTCAGAGATGGGGAGGAAAAAGAAACCATGGGTATTCATTAATAGAGTTTAATGGCATAACGAAAAATTTGAATGAAACTATGGTTGAATTTGTCAAAAGATCCAACAAATTGTACAATAGTCTCCCAGCGGAGATTAAGGCTCCTCCTACTGGTGCAAAAATAACTTTTGCAGGGGCTTTTGAATCAAATTTTTGATTCGCATTAAGGGAAAGAAGAGATCCAACCCTTGATCAGATCCAAACAGATGCATTAGAAATAGAAGCAAATTTGGTGGTTGTAGGAAAAGCATCAGAAAAACAACCTATCCAAGACAAGGGAAAGGCAAAGATGGAATCCTCTCAAAGTCAAGCATTGGAGGATATGTGTAATGTCATTAAAATTTTGTGAGATAAAGTAAATTAATTAGAGTTAGAAAATAAGAATTTTCAGAAGAAAACACAGTATAATAAGAACTTTAATCCCCAATACAGAAGACAACCTTTGCAAATATTGCAAAGGGAAAGAAAAGATCAAGATCAAATTCAAGCACCATTATATATAGAGGTAGATCCTATTGAAAAATAAGAGCATCCTGAAGATCAAATTTTTACATTATATGCAGTGGATGAAGATGAACTTGGTATCAAAGAAGAAGAGTATGAATATGATGAAACATATGCCATTCATGATAAAATTGATGGATATTGTAAACGATTCTCTGATTTTATGCAGGCTAAACTACATAAGAAATATGACCTGAGATCTAGGAAAGGATCAAGAAATCAAGAAAATGAAAGTGAGCAGCAAGTTTCAACTTCCTCACCAAAGGTGAATCCATAAGAATCTCAGCCTGCAAAACAAGTAAATAAAGGAAAACAGTAATAGAATGCAAATGGCAAGGCACAGATATTTGAAGGTGAGTCTTCTCAGGATCAAACTAGAAAAATTCCTTTGGAGAGACATTCCAATTCCTCAAGTAATCCCATTCATGAAAAAACGTGAGGAGAATGAAAGGACTGCTAAACAGGGTCACTTGTTTAGTCTTACTAAGGAGTTGGAAAAGGTAAGAATTCAGGTTCCTCTTACAAAATTGATAAAAATACCTCTTTATCAAAAGGAGATTGCTGAGTTTGTTAGTCTGAAAGAAAATGAGATTATAAATGACACTGTAAATCTGCAGGAAGACAAACCAATAGTGGTTTTTGGTCCACATGTAAAGAAAGTAGACCCTTCATACCTCCATTTTATATTTCCTTATTGGTCCATGACTTCCTCTTACATAATTGTATGTTTGATTCAGGAGATTCACACAACCTTATTCCTTTGTCAGTAATGAAGCAACTAGGTCTACAAGTTACCAAACCCTATAGGGACTTGTATTCTTTTGTTTCGAGTAAAGTCAGGTGTTTGGGGGTTATTAAGGATCTGGCAGTGTCACTAGCCCAAATTCCAGCTAGAAGCTTGGTCATGGATGTAGTGGTAGCATATATGCCTGCTAGATTGGAAATGCTTCTCAGGTCCTGGGGGGATAAATTGGGTGGTGTTTTAAAACTAGATTTTACATATGTTGTTATACCAATTTTTGGTGGGGAAGAGAGGAGATTGTACAAGGAAACTAGATTTGTAAAAGCAATTACAATAAATGGAGGAATTAATTCACCTGTATATAGACAATCAAGGATGACTTTGCTTGTTTCACACTATATGATAATGCAGAGCTGGCTGAAGATAATCAGAAGCAGGTTTCTTTAGCCAATGTAATTACAGAGCTGTAAACTGAAGGAGTGTGGAAATGCTTCTTTGTTGGAGCTTATTCCAAGGAAGGAATAGGTGTTGGTTTTCTTTTAATTACACCTAGAGGTAATATGTTCCCTTTTTCTTTCAAATTAGAGTTCGAGGCAACAAACAATGTGGCAAAATATGAGTCCTTGATTATTTCTCTATAAACAGCTAAACAGATGGGAGTTAAGTCAGTTTCTTCTTTTGGAGATTCAAAGCTGATTATCAAGCAAATAAAAAATCATTTCCAAACAAAGAACCCTAGGCTTAGGGTATACAAAAATGAGGTATGGATTGAGAATTTTTTTGAAGCTTTTAACATTTAATTTATTCCAAGAAATGAGAATAGATTAGCAGATTCATTGGTTGTGGCTGCTAGTACTTTCAAGTCTCCTATTAATCCAAGACTAAGATATGAGGTAGGGATGAGACACAGACCCTTTGTTCCTGATAATGTTAAAAATTGGAAAGCTTTTAAGATGATCAATAGATTAATTTTTTTTTTACTATAGTTGAGGAGTTTCAGAGCATAGAAATTGATCAGGATAAAGCATAAACAATAGAAATTGCAGAAATCAGTGGTTCAAAAGATTTAATAGCTAATTCGAAGATTTTTCAATTGAAGGATAATATTTTTCCAAAGGGACTCGTTCGTCTTGAAAGGATTTCTAACCCCAATGATGTGGTTGTTGACTCAGGGAAGGTTTTACAGGATGAACACATTTAGGATCACAATATTGGAAATTAGGAGAAACTCAGAATGAATTTTTTTTCAAGATTCATTGGCAGAATGGTTCTAGATTAAGCACCCAAATGCTAACCTGGTACCATTGGAAGATTGACTTCACCTGATGGAGATCAATCATGTACATATGTAGGAACTTGTACATAAATAAGCTCAAGTGTTGAGCATTTGGTTTCCAGTTGTAGTTTTTCAGTTTAATCATTATCTGATGAATAAGGGTGACTTTTCTAGTTGGAAACTAGTTTGCAGAGGTGTCATACTTCAATATTGTCAGGTTTCAGTTGTCAAATTTCAGGGTTTTCATAGTTTTGGACTCCATGCCCTACTAAGGCTACTGATCTATGATTCTCAATACTTTGCTATCAAAGTGCAAGCATTTTATCACTGCAGATATCGTTGTGGGTTAACTATACAAAATTTTCACACAGTTAAGTTTGGTGAAGCAATATATGACTCCATGCCCAATGGATAAGGCACTGATATGCGGTTCTTAGTGCTTTTGTGGCAGAAGCACTATCCCCAGTTGGAGCCAGATGTTGTAACTTATGTTGTGTTTTTAGGTTTATTTATTAGATATATCATTATCGGGCGTTCACCTCAATGAAACTTATTTACATTCTTTATCCCCCGCAAAGTGTAAAAGACGTGAAGTATTTATTTATTTCATAGTGGAATCACAAAAGAAACAAGTGTTAAAGTGTTAAAGGGCCGGACCTGAAAGGTATATACATCGTGGTTTAAAGTATTGTCTGGTCCGCTGCACCACAGAGCTATGGATGTTGGGTTTTGCGGGTTGCAACTTGCGATGACGAACCTAAAATATATATATATATTATATATATATATATTTGATATTAATTATTATTATAATACTATATATATCGAATATATTATATAGTATATATTTATATTGATATATATGTAGTATATATATAGTATATAATATGTATATATTTATATATTATATATATATATATATAGATATATAAGTTGTAAAGACTGGTGGGTACGCGATCATCGCATAATGCTTTATATATATGTATATGGTATGCCGATTGCAATTTGTGATGGGCCAGATCCGATAGTTTATATATGATATGTTTATAAGTCTGGCGGGTCCGCAATATCGCAAGGTTTGAGTTCAAGCACCAATTGAAAACACTGATTGTGATTTACAACGGTGATCTGGACCTGAAAACTATATATTGTGTTTTATAACTCCAATGGGTCCGCAAGGTGTACGAAAAGGTGGATTTAAAGTTACAAGCAGGATTTCAAGTGGACCAAAAATGGTAAGTGGTTTTTAGTGGAACTCACCTGATCCCACTTTCGTTTGATAGGTAGCAACTGGGTGGAGAGAGAAAACTGCCCATTTCGAGCGGGTATTCTCTAGGCTTATGTCCCACCCGAAATCTTTGTAGACCGTCTGATCCACTAAGTGTAGATCTACGGTGGGGACCTATCAGGAAAATCTGTTGCCTAGAGAACTGTGCAGAGGCTTTGAATAGTGCGGAAAAGGTATGTTATGCATGCTTTATGGGTATGTTCATTATAGATGGTTTATAATAAAATTTAGCGTGGATATAAGGGTTTATAGGTAAATACCATGGTATAACCAATGTTAAGGAGTGACTTAAGCAGGCATATATATATTTGGGTTAATAAAATGATATTGAAGGTTTAGAAGGGTTTATTGAGTCCCAATAAGTGAATGTGACTAAGGGTTAGTCTATGTTGGGTTTAATAAATCACTTCGCATAGGGATTTATGAAAGGGGCCTTAATCATCATGGATTAAAATTTTGACTCGAAAGATCATTAAAGACACAGGTCTCGGTACATGCGTAAGCCTAGGTTTACACAGGTCAACACAATTCATTATGGCTAAAGCGAATTAAACATCATTTAGGACATTTACAGAGGAACTCGATAGCGGATCAACAGAGCAAGCCAGCAATTATCGTTCTCTTCTGAATTCAGTTATGTTCTTGTTATTTCATGTTCTTTGAGATGTCTTTTACCCTCTATAAAATTATGTAATAGTTTTTACTTCATATAGTTATAGAAGTAGTTAAATAATTTGGGCAGTCTCAGAAATTGACAATTTTTCCACAATGTATAAAAAGATGAAAATTTACGAAGAAAGGGAGGGTTGTTGGAATTTTGGGGAGAACCCGGAGACTAAGCCATTGTATTCTTGATATAATTGTTGATTAATGAAAGAATCAGAAGTTTCCATGAATTTTTGGGTATAATTTTGTAACCCTCTCTGTTATGTGTCATCTTATGTTTTCTTCTTTCAAGTATAGTAATGAAGTTGGGGTATTTATTTGTTTATGTAGATAAAGTTAAAATTCCTTAAAAGAGCACTCCTATACTTGAAGTTTTCACCTTCCTTTCTAAGTTATAGATAATAGTTTTTGTGAAAGACCAGCATATTATCTTTAACTTCTCCACGAGTCACAGATAGTAGTTTCTGTGTTAAATAGCATATTGTCTATGATTCAGTTCTCAGTTTGATAATTCTTCTAAGTTATGGATAGTAGTTTCTGTGAAATATCAGCATATTATCTTTAACTTCTCCTTCAAGCATTCTTCATTCATCATTTATATCTAGCAACAAATGGCATTCTGAGATGTTTTGGTCATACATGTATTAAGGGTTAAAGACCAAGTTCTCCAGGTCCTTCATTTGAGGACACAACAAACAATAAAGTGACAGTAAATAATATTTATTAATGTCTTAAGCACAATTTCTCTATAGCCAAGAAATTGGTTTCTTAAGGTACCATGTCTCGAAAGTACTCAAAACATTTCCAACAACCAAGAACCATCGAAGGTAAAAGAGGGTTATAAATGGGGGGGGGGGGGGGTGGGGTGGGGTGGGGTAGGCTATGTTCCAAAATAACTAACGACGTTTCCAATAACCTTACCAAAATAAAATTAGGTCTCAGTGTCCCAGCACCTAAACCTATAGGGAAAGATGCCCTATACTTTGGCAACTAAGTTACCTACGTCCAGTGGGAATGAGTGAATCTTAGTTTCCAGTTGTTATTTTTGGACACAATACCCCTGCCATATTTCGAGAGATAGCATGAAGGTATGTGATAGTCCACCACATAGGCCTTACCACCTTCACAGGTTTCTCCTCATATATCATATTTCTCAATCGATGATGCAAGATTTTAATCTCCCTAGAAGACAACTTATATGCTTCAAAATGTAAAATAACCATGATGTCTTTTGTGCTTCCTACCCCTACGGTCCTAACCTAAACTATAAATTATCTTATGGCCCTTTTTGGGAATTTAATGTGTTCAAGTTAATATTTCTTTTAGAGAGTATTTTCTTCACTTAGGTTGTGAAAAAATCAACTAAAATAAACTAAGTACAAAGTTTCCAAAAGAAGGATACCCTTTATACAAAGTTTAAGTTAGCTTAGTGTGTGCAAGTGAAATTGTGGGCATACAAAGTGTGAAGTGATGTGGATATATGGCGATTATTTGCAACTCCCATAATTGCACTATGTTATGTTTGTTTCATGTAAGGAAAGAAAGGATGTATGGATAATGGGTCACTTACATTCTTCCTAGTTACACTATGTGAACATATAGGGAGATGGAAGCCTAGTGCTTTGAGAAGATTTTAGATGTAACGACAAGTTCGCAACAAGGACACAAGAGAAGCAAGGGCTACTATCTTTGTTTATTAAAACCAAGTTGTGTTCCCGATAATAATTTTAATGAAATAAAAGCTTTGATTATAAAAAAAGATGTGTAGATTTAAGGCCACTAACTTCCCCCCTAATTAAGCTAAGTCTTATGTTAGTTTTGAAATGAGCAAAACAAATTGAAAAAATATGTGGATTAGGGCCACTTATTTTCCTCCTAGTTAAACTCTGTTTTGATGCAAATTTTCAAAAGTAAAAGACAAGCAATTGCCTTACTTATGATGGTTAGAAAAGAAAATTGAAATCCTATATGAACTAGATTTTTTTTAGGGGTGTAGGCAAGTCACTAAAGGATGCCAAAACACTCTATAAAAGAGAATTACAATAAAATTCTAATCTTTTTATGTGTCTCACGGGTTATGTCATGCATTTTTGTGAGATCAATCTCCTCTTGCATTACCTCGTTGAAACCACTTTCGACTCCTCAAAGTGTCATCCTCGTAACTCTCTTACTACATCCTATCCCTTCTCCTTCCTACACATAGTTATGGCCCCAATGTCAGCTTCCACTACATTCTTTTACCTCTTCTCCTTCCCTTTTCCTCATACCATCACCTGGTTCTCCCCCACTTTCCTTTGTGCACAAACAACTTAGTTGCTCATGTTATCAAATTCCAAGTGTCGAACTAAATGGTCATATAACAACATACTAATAAGTAATGATATTGACCTTATCAACATGCCTCTCGGTCCCTTAAAAACTTTCTGCTCCACTATAGTATATGACATTTTCACTTCCATTGCAAATTCGACAATGTATCCTTCCAACACACTTTCAAACTAGAAATAAACAACACGAGAGGTTTTATTCCCACCACAGGGTATTTGTCATAATTCCTTTGGTGTCCACTTCCTTGGCCCATCATGCAGATATGTTGGGTTATTTTTCATTAACTATTGGATTGAATATGTTAGAATATTTTGGAACTCCGCAAAGAAAACATCATGGGAATTAGTATACATGTATTTGTGTAACCATTTCTCCATGCTCTACTTCCTATTGTCAATTTCCTTTGTTCAAAACTCGTTCTCCTTCCATTTAAGCCACATGGTAATCTCCTTTTGTGTTGGATTCCATGGCTTCCACATTCCTACAAGACAAACCTGTCACACAACCATCCTAGTCTCGACAATAGAACCATTTGTTGGCACACAGGATCCTAACAAATGCCGGATTTATTACGCAGTGACCAAGAAAAACCTGCTCAACATCGGCTCTTTCGGAAACACCCATGAAGTGGTTGAAGTCTCACTTGAGATGTTAATGGGTGACTGTCAAAACCAGGTTTTTGTGGTTTGACAGAACTATCTATGACCTATGACACTGGACTCCCACTAAAAGGAACTTTACCATCACTCTAATACTGCACAATGTGCACTATTTTAAGCCCCTCAACTCACCAAGAAGAACACCAATCACAACCAACAACTCGCAGGTGGTCATAAGAAGTTACACTTTCAACCATCAAATGTTATATTAACACCTATCCAAAATTAATTCCTTTTATAGACAACCAACATTATTTATTAACCTTAACCCCATTATAAACATCTAGACCATTAAACATAGTCCTGAGTATTCAAAAATATTATAAACCCCTTTAACATAAATGCATCTAGTACACATAAACAACATTATACAATCAAACATCAATATGAAACATAGGGGGAAACTCATCCATCCATTGGGTTATATTAGCATAAATGAAAAAGCTTATATGTGTTGAGTTACATTCATCGGAAAAACAGGCTCACCAACCTTTCAATTATATTCCATGTAGAAACATGAATAAAACTCATAATGTAAAACCCATACATGGGGATATGCATGAATGTTACAATCGATTTACTCAATAGCTACAAACTCTGACATATACAACTATGACTAAAGACATACAAACTCAATCATCACATAACCAAGAATAGGTTCCATATTTCTACTTTCTCCGTCATTTTCTCACCCATCTCACATTATATCCTCAACACCTCATATTATCCTTGCCTGAAATCCCTTCAAATCTTCTCTCTGATGGATTTATCTAGCTCTTTTACGAACCATTGGGATATTTTCTAATCCCATCCATGAGCTGACACATGTGTAATAATGGTCCTTTGAAAATATCTTCCCTCCAAACTGCTCCACTCCACCCTTTGTCCTTCTCCTGCAAATATCTCTAGCCCCCTACCTACCACGACATCCTTTGTCGGCTTCATCCTACTACAAAATCCAAATTGTCAATATTTCCTTGTATGCACCTTCATCAGGCACCATTATCTCCTTCCTATGCAACGTCCACTTGCACCACACCTTACCTCCTACACCATCCCTATCCTGCATGCCATCGATATTTTATGTGCTCCTCAATCCCCATATGTAGCTCCATAGTTAACAAAATTAAACGTAAAAAAAGGGACTTCAACAGAGTGATACTAGGTTAATTGGAAATATACAAAAATGTTTTTCATAGGAATTTGAAATGAACAATCTTGGAGAATTTCATTTCTATTTAGGCCTTAAATTTTGGAGAGATAATGGTCACACAAAGTAACTACAAACATGAATTAATGAGGAGATTCAACATGAATGTATGTAAAGGAATATCTAAAACACTAGAACATAATGTTAAAGTTGTGAATGATGAAGAAACAAAAGAAGTGAATGACACATTGTGTAGAGACTTAGTGGGGAGTTTGAATTAATTAACTACAACTATGCCACATATTGCATATTCATTTAGCATAATTAGCAAGTTCATGGCTAAGCCACATGAAAGCCACTAGAAGGCAATCAAGAGGGTCTTTGATATTTGAAGGAGACTGAAAATTTTGGTATTGATTATATTAATGTTTTGAATGATGATTTGACATGTTATTCATATTCTGATTGGGTAGGAAATCTAAATGACTGTCATGGAGAAATAAGAAACAACCCATTTCTTCTTTGTCTTCCACTAAAGTTGAGTACAAGGTGCTATACAATGCAACCTATGAAGGGATTTGGCTAAGAAGAATTCTTGATGACATGGGAGAAAAATATGGAGTAACAATCATGAAGTGTGACAACCATAGCTCTATCAAAGTGTCAAACAACCGAGTCTGTCATTCAACATCAAAGAACATTGACACACAACATCATTTTGTATGTAGTCAAAAGAAATAAATTTTATATAATGTAATACAAATGATAATGTGGCACACATATTTACTAAAGTTTTAGAAAAAACATAATTTTATGCTATGTAGAGACAAGTTGGGTGTGGTAAAAATTGGAGACTTGGAGATAATAAAGAAATTATTGTTCTATATTTGTGTGAGTTTGTAGCTGAGTTAGAGTATCTCTATGTTTTTTATGTCTATGTAATGCTTATTTGTTTAAGTCAGTACCTCACATTGAACCTGAAAAAGTTCGTAGCTAAGTTAGAATATCTCTAGATTTTTATGTCTATGTAATACTTATTTGTTTAAGTTAGTACCTCACATTGAACCTGAAAATTTGAAGGCAACACAATGTTTAGTGTAAACTATAGAAGCAAAAATGAGAACATAAAAGTGAAGAGGCATATTTAGCCACTTCACTAACTCAAAATTTCATATTGCACCAAAATAACTATATATTACACCCACATAAGTGGCATAAAAAGATATATGCTATACCAAGATAAGTAGCATAATAAAATATATGTAACATATGATTTGATAATTACCATATCCAATAGACATAACATGCATATCACTAAAAATAACTCCATATGCAGCTAAGGTAATTTTATATGTATGTAAGTTAATTCCCATATTAAAGTTTAGCACGTCGATGGGGATATTAGGCATATTCAATATAGGGATTTAGTATAATATGCTAATTACCAAAGTGATATACTATTTATCTAAATGGAACATGAAAAATATAAGCATGATTTGAAAATTATCTTTATCAAATTTTGGGAATGGTCTCCCATCAACTATGAAGATTATCCTGGTTTGCTACCATGGTTTCTTAGGTACTCAAAGCACTTCAAGGTGTCACTTTTTGTTCTCAAAGCACTTTGATATTATAATAATTGATATTAAGTTTTGTTGGCCATCAATGTTTACATTGTTATTTTTATGTTTGATTCTAGGTTTAGCTTTACTAGTATATTATTAGATTATTGTACCAAAAGGCCCTATGTCGGCCCTATTTAAAAATCAATCTAATTATTTGTAGGTATAAACACAATATAAATTTAAAATATAAGGATGTTTACAAACACTCAAAAAATATATATATGGTAATAAAATAAAAATATAAATAAACTAGAGGTGTGGTAAATATATATATATACTCCAAAGGTATGGTAAATAAAATAAAATATAAATAAACTATATGTATGGTAATAAATAATAAACCTCATTTTATATTTATTCCACAAACCTCTTTATATTTAAGAAAACTCAAAAAATATGTTTTATTTAGGTGAAGTCTATGGGCCAAATACCATGGAACAAATAATTATTAATACCATGGCCCAAATACCATATTTAAAAAAGAGATATGGTAAATAATTAAATACAAAAGAGGTATAAAAAGGTATGATAAATAAATAAAAATATATCAAATAGGATTAGAAATCAACATCTAATTAAATACCAAGCCTATGGGCCAAATACCATGGTAAATAAAAGAGATGATAAATAAATAAAAATATAAATAAATGAGAGGTATGGTAAATAAATAAAACCTCTTTTTATATTTACTCCATAAACCTAATTATACTTACTAACACTCAAAAAATAGGTTTTATTTAGGTCCCTCATATGGGCCAAATACCATGGGCTGAATTATTATTAATACCATACAAAAATTTATTATTAACCCAAATATTAATATTAAAAATTATTATTATTAAATCTAATATTCATATTAATATATTATAATATTAATATTAATAAATTTAATAACTTTGGATTAAAACAATATTAAATTTGTTATATTTTAATTTAATATATCACCATAATATTAACTCTAGATATATATGGGAGGGAAGAAAAAATACATAGAGTGATAGAGGTGGAGGGATAGGGGGAGTGACAAGGGAGAGATGGAGATAAACTTAAAGATAGGGGAGAGGAGTAATGAAGAGAGAGAGAGGGAGATGAGTGAGAGATGTAGAGAAGGGTAAGAGAGGGAGAGGTAGACACAAAGATGGAGGGTGAGAGAGAGAAGGAGAGAGGGAGGGAGATAGTGAGAGGATTGAAGAGTAGAGAGAGAGAGAGAGAGATGGGGGAAGAGAGAGGAAGGTAGGAGGGAAAGGGTGAGAGAGGAAGGATGAGAGAGAGGAATTGCAAGAGAGGAGGGGAGAGGGAGTGAAGAAGAAAGACATATAGAGTGAGAAGTGGAGAGAGAGGGAGTGACAATGGAGAGCTGGAGAGAGAGAGAGTATGTTTAAGGTTGAGCTAAAGACATAAAGGAAGAGAGATAAAGAGAAGGGGGGAGAGAAGGAGAGAGGGAGGGATATAGTAACAGATTTGGAGAGAGAGAGAGAGAGAGAGAGATGGGGAAGAGAGAGGATTGGAGGGAAGAGAGAGAGGGAGAGGGGATTGGAGGGAAAATAGAGAGAGGGGGGGGAGGAAGAGAGAGGAAGAATGAGAGACAAAGAAGGGGAGTGATGGGGGAAGAGAGTGGGAGGTAGCAGGGAAAGGGAGAGAGAGGAAGTATGAGCACACTTGAGAGAGAGGCGGGGAGAGGGAAGGAAGAAGAAATACATAGAGAGAGAGAGAGAGAGAGAGAGAGAGAGAGAGAGATGAAAAAGAGTGTGTATGTTTTGGGGTGAGACAAAGAGACAAAGAAGGAAAGATGGAGAGAATGGGGGAGAGAAAGAGAGATGGAAGGATATGGTAATAGAGTTGGAGGGTGAAGAGAAAGAGAGAGAGATAGATGATGTCAGAGAGAGGATTCAACACTATTACATTGTCACTTTACATTCAAATTTTTTGTTTCATCATTAAAGTTATTCACAATATTTATCATCCCAGCAAATTGAGGTAACTACGCAAATTTAAAATTAAAATGACTACATTAATTTGAGACATATTTAGCATATTTATAAATATTATATTATTATTAGATGGTTTTACATATTATTGATAGAATCAATCATCTATTCGTTAGATTTTCTTTGGTGGCACACCACTGAAACTAGCTAGATCCATCTTAACTCGAGATCTATCATGCATAGAGAGCGAAAAAATCTTGAGGTGTAAACCTTTCCTCAAGTTTTGCACTCAAAAAAGAGGTTTGCACCTCGAGAGATTTGATAAGATGGATCTAGGCTGGTTGATATTAAGTTTTGTTGGCAATCAATGTTTACATTGTTACTTTCATGTTTGGTTTCAAAGTTTAGCTTTACCATTATATTATTTGTTAAGTTTTACTAGGTGACTTGTTACTTTTTTTAGTGAATTATTGAGCCTGGAGGCTCATTCTATAACTTAGTGTGAAGGCTATGAGCAAATATGTCCATCTCTCTTAAAATTTAAAAAAAAAAAATTATTTAATAAATATTTATTTTTTATAGAATAAATCATAAAAAATAATAATTTATTTTTATAATAATTATTATAAAATAATAATTAATAATTATATTACTAAGTAGCTCAATCATCGAAGATACCCAGTGAGCAAACAACGGAGGGTGAACAACAATCAACGCAAACAGTGGCAAATAGAGAGCCCTATGAAGGGCGGTAGAGGAGGGGGCTCCACTCCCTCCTACAAGGAGGTCATGGCCAACAGAGGCAAGAAACCTCTAGAAAATGCTAGGGGAACAGGGGTGGAAGGAAAAAGAATTATGGAAGAGGGAATGGAAGAACCCATAGATAAGGATCAATATGGCACAAAAGACAAAGAGGTAGAAGACAAAAAACAGGGAACTAAAGACAAGAATAGCAAGGGACCCTACAAACCTAAAGCAGATATAACTTCCAGGGTTATCTTAAATAATCCAGAGCTGCAGGCGCACAGGGAGCACATGGGGACGTATTCCATCATCTATAAGTTCATGGGACTGTGGCCCACTGAAAAATCTTTACAATCATGGATTAAATACCACTGGAAACCTAAAGGGAGCATAGATCTTCATCTCGGGTCTAAGGGTTTCTTTACGGTGGTGTTCACAAATATTGAAGACAAGAACATAATATTTGAAGGAGGGCCTTACTTCTATGTTGCTGCGGGGCTCTACATGAGACCATGGGTGATGAACTTTGTTCCAGAAAAGGAAACTTTTACTTCAGTACCAGTCTGGGTAAGGCTATATTCTCTACCTCTTGATTACTGGCAAAATGAATCATTAGCAGCCATAGGCAATAAGTTAGGTCACTATGTTAAAGCCTCTGAAGCCACTAGAAGAGGAAAATATACTTCCTTTGCTAGGAAATGTGTTGAAATGGATCTATCAGGAGCTCTACCGGATGAGGTGATCTTGGAAGTTTTTGATGAAGAATGGGTGCAAACAATAGATTATGAGCACATTCCATTCAGATGTCGCAAATGACATGAACATGGACATCTTTTTAGGGACTGCCCACTCAACAAAGAAATAAACAAAAGAAAAATCAACACAATGAAAGAATCAGATAGCTTCCAGAAAGAGGTAAATCGAAGTAAATGAGGTAAAAGAGGACCGAAAAATCAGCAGCGCGAAGGACAATAGTTTAGGCATAACAGTTTCCAGGTGCTTCAAGAAGAGGAAGGGATCACTAACGAAGATCAAGAAATGTAAGGGGGTTCTGTAGAAAAGGAGAAGGAAGAAAACCTGGAACAAACACAAAATATTGAGTACCAGAAAGAAGCCAATATGAGCGATGTTGCACAAGAAATGGATAAGGAAATGACCCAAAATGATACAGACCTAGAGGACCATGAACTATTAGAAATTCTTGACAAAGAAAACCTAGACCTAGAAGGATTCTTGAGGCAGGGAACTATGGGGGGAGTGGATTCGCTACCTCAAGAAGAACTCAGCAAAATACAACAACTTTTTCTATGGAAAACGCAAACTGAGGAGCTAGAACGAGGGAACAACATAGATAAGCAGGACAACTGAGGTGTGAAAACGATGAAAACTACTCTGGGACTACCTACTAGAAACCCAAGCAAGAAAAGAGGTAGGAAAAAGCATAATGAACTCTTGATGGAGTGTGGAAAGTTGATGATTGATTTAGGTAAGATGAAAGATCTAGCCAGCTACTCCTTTACAAATCTTTTATAATGAAGCTAACATCTTGGAATATTAGAGGTCTAGGGAGTAAGAGAAAGCAGAGAATTCTTATTAATAGAATGAAACAAGGAATGCCAGACATAATGTTCATCCAAGAAACGAAATTTTCCATTCAAAAGGTAAGACAAATTCACAGCAAAGGGCTCAGCAACTATGAGTTTCTTGAAGTAAAAGTAAAGAATACAGTAGGGGGCATACTCACTCTATGCAATCCTCGTAAAATAGGCATTTTGGATGTTGAGGCTTCCAGAAAATATTTATCAGTTGTTATTCAATCGGTTGGAGATAGGGACACCTTTCTAGTCACAAATGTTTATGGTCCTCAGAGAATAGATGACAAACTTAGGTTTCTAGACACCCTGGTGGATCTCATGGAAAGAAATGTAGATATACCCTGGATCATGGGAGGGGATTTCAACATGATCAAATCTCTTTTAGAGAAAAAAGGAGGAATAGGATCTCTAAGTAAAGACTCCATAGCTTTCCAAACCTTTTCTGACAATATAAAGCTTGTTGACACTAATTGGAATACTAGCCTCTTTACTTGGAATAACAGGAGGGGAGGTGATTCCCTTGTTGCCTCAAAGCTAGATAGATTCTTCATCTCTAAGAATCTTATGTTGAATGGTAAAGAGGTAACGACGCGAGTTCTTCCCTTTGGAGGCTTAGACCACTGGCCAATTCAATTGGAAATAAAGGGTATAGGCACTCCTAAGAACAAACCTTTCAGATTTGAAAATATCTAGCTGTTACACCCAGACTTCGCAAGAAACATTGAAAAATGGTGGTCAGAAGACTTGCAAATTCAAGGGACCAGAATTTATCTTCTTCATAAAATACTAAAACACATCAAGCTCTGGCTTAAGGAATGGAACAAGAAGGATTTTGGTAATATTTTTGAAGAAAAGAGAGTAGTTGAAAACAAAATGCAGGTTCTCAACCAAGCTCTAATCAAGGAAGGCTTTGATAAAGATATCAGTGATCAAGCGGATAAACATTATCAAGAATTGGAGAATCTATGTAAACAAGAGGAAACATTTTGGAGACAAAAGTCCAGATTCCAATGGCTCAAAGAAGGAGAGTGTAACACTAAGTTTTTTCATAGAACCACCATGGTCAATAGAGCTCACAAAAGAATCTCTTCGATCAAGAATGAAGCAGGGAAACTTCATATCTCCCATAAAGCTACCAAATCTGTGTTAATCCACCACTTCCAAGATATAACACAGGAGAACAATTCTGATAGAGAACAATCCATTAGGGAAGTAACTAGTAATGTACCGAAACTGGTGTCCAAAGAGGACAATTTCAACCTTAATAGACCAGTTACGGAAGGGGAGCTAAGTGAAGTCCTCAAAGACATGCAGAATGGAAAAGCATTGGGCCTGGACAGTTTCAATGTGGACATTTTCAAAGCTTGCTAGAATATTGTTAAGTAGGACATTTTCAATGTTGTGGAGGACTCTAGGTCAAACAAAACCATTCTGAAAGCGCTTAATACATCCTTCATTGCCCTCATCCCCAAACAGGAGATTGCTCATACACCGGATAAATACAGACCCATAGCCCTATGCAATGTAATCTATAAGATTATATCCAAGATTGTTGCTAACAGACTCAAGCTTTTGCTTCTGGTTCTTGTATCGGGGGAGCAATCAGGTTATGTGGAAGGCATACAAATTCTTGATAACATCATTCAAGTGCAAGAAGTGGTGCACTCTTTAACTAGCAAGAAGTAGGTAGGTATGATCATGCAATTAGATATTGCCAAAGCTTATGACAAGGTAAATTGGGTCTACCTCAAGAAAATGCTAATTGCATTTGGATTTAATCATAACTGGGTCAGATGGGTTATGGCACTGGTGACCTCCTCTAGTTTTTCTATATTGGTAAATGGCTCTCCCTCAGAGCTTTTTAGTCCCTCAAGAGGCCTCAGACAGGGTGACCCGCTCTCCCCCTTTCTTTTTATCATCATGATGGAAGGACTGGGTAGAGCTATAAATCGGGCAAAGTCATCAGGAAATATTAAAGGTACGCAACTTACTAATAATGGTCGGGCCCTGAGTCACCAACAATTTGTAGATAATACCATGTTACAAAGAATCCCCACAGTCCAAGAAGCTTCAAACTACAAAAAATTCTGAATCTTTTGCCTCGGCTCCAGGTATGGAAGTTAATCTCCCTAAATCAAAAATCTTTTTGTTCAATACCAATATTGTTATTCAGAAAAACATCTCTAGAATTCTTGGCTTTCAAAGGGATTCCCTTCCTTCAAAATATTTATGAGTCCCTCTAACTGCAAAACCAATGCTCGAAAGTATATGGGAACCTTTGATCAACAAGTTGCAGGACAAAGTCAGTAAATGGACCATCAGATCTTTAAACCTTGCTGGCAGGTTAGTTCTTACAAAAGCAGTTCTTCAAGCAATCCCTATTTTCATGTTATCAGCCCTCCTAGATCCAAAAGGAGTCCTTCAACAATTTAGAAATATTCAAAGAAACTTCCTTTGGGTTAGGGAGGAGACTAAGAGAAAATGGGCCTTGGTGTCTTGGGAAAAAATTTGTAAGCCCAAGAACCATGGAGGGCTAGGTTTGGGTGATCAGGAGATTCTCAGCAAGGTTCTAGGGGCCAAACTTTGGTGGCGCTGGGTTCAACATCTAGAGACTCAATGGGCAAACATCTGGAAAGAAAAATATGCTAGTTCCTGGCAGAACAGTGATCTGATAAGAATGTCAGGAAATATAAAGGGTTCATATATTTGGAACAAAGCCTAGGAGAATAGAAGACTAGTACAAGAGAATAGCTTCCGGGAAATTAGAGAAGGAAATATTGCTTTTTTCTGGGAAGACAAGTGGACAAGAATCAATTCTGTTAAAAGAAGACTTCCTTGATATTAAACAAGAGTCAGATTCCCAAGGTTTAATAAAGGTTAAGGATTTCTGGAATCATTCTCATCTTACGGATAAGTGGAGAATCTGGAGAGACATAGATTGCATAAATAACAATCTCCTAACAACAAAAGAAAAGCAGCTCAGGAAAATAGTAGAGCAAAGGAAAATCTTAGTGGCAAAGGGACAAGACCAACTGAGATGGGGAAATAACAAAGAGGGCACTTTTAATCTCAAGGAAGTAAAATGCATTCTCCTTGATCTGGATCCCCTGGTTCTGGACAAAATCTGGCAAAAACTTTGGAGGCACCAAGGGTGGATGAAAATCAAACTCTTCATGTGGGTTGTATACCACAAGAAAATTCTGACTTGGGATAACATAATGAAGATAGGTGTTCAGGGGCCTTCAAGATTCCTACTCTATGAGGCTCAAGAAGAAACTTTGGAACATTTGCTCAACAACTGCATTTTCACATCTTGGTTATGGGACTTATTTGCTACAATCTTTCAATAATTTGATAGAGACAGATGAAGCATCATTAGTACCCTCATCAATTGGAGGAAAAAAATTTTGGATAATGAAATTCTTAACTCAGTGTGGGCTCTTACACCAACCTTCATCATATGGAACGTTTGGAAGGAGAGGAACAAAAGAATTTTTGAGGAAGAAAAGCCCGCACAACACCTGCTAGAGATAATCCTGAAACAACTCAAGGAGACTATGGGAACCATTGTTCGCAAATTCCCTAAAAAACCCCCCTCAGATGTAGATTTAAAGATTCTCAGGCAACGAAGGATGCAGGGGCTCACCCTCCTAGGCCTAGACAGGAAGGTTATTTCTTTGGATACGGAGAAGGAATTTTGGCATCCTCCTCTGAAAGGCTATTTAAAATATAACATTGATGGGGCTTCAAAAGGGAACCCGGGAACAACAGGGTATGGAGGTGTCCTCAGAAATGTAGAGGGAAGTATTGTTTTCATCTTCCATGGCCATCTAGGTACAGCCTCTAACAACATGGCCGAACTAGTGGCTATGGAGCAATGCCTGGATTTACTAAAGCAGGACAATTATCTCAATGTCATGATAGAGGCAGATTCAAAGTTAATTATCAACTCAGTGCAAAAAATACATAATGGAACTGCACCGGACAAAGTCTCTAAGCATTGGAAATTAATTCGGGTCTTCCAAATAATTCAAAGCCATCTTCAGGGCCTCCGCACTGTCAATTTCCACCATGTTCGCAAAAAGGAAAATAAGTTGGCAGATCTTCTGGCCAACCAGGGAGTTAGCTGCATAGAGAATAATGTGTCGATGAAGTGGCAGGAGTTGCGACCAAGCAGACTAAGAGCTCTACGCTATGAGCAGGCAGAAGAAGATAGGGAAGTGTTTAGACTCAAAGCCACATAGACTAGTTTGATTTGATTTTCCCCTACATGTGTCTTCAATTTCTGAGTTGTTGGTCTTTGAAGAGAAGAGAACCATGTCGGGTCGCCCAAACTCAAGGAGTACGCGTGATGAAGATCTCAGTGCATCATGGACACTGCTTTGATTCCCACAAGTCTTTGCTCGGTGGAAAGACTCTTACCCTCACGTCATCCCACATCAAGGCGAGGAAGGTTAACATTTGCAAGAGAATCCCAGTTATTCGGCAACTGGTGTTTTCAAATTTCGGGGTCCAAATTTGCAAAACTGCCTCCCAGGCATTTTCGTAGTGATCCCATTCATCCTGCGACACGTGGCAGGGTGGGGGTTCCGAAAACCGCCCTCCATCGCTAACTAAAGTTTCACCTTCTTGTCCCATGCAAAATCATTCTCATCCATTAGATTCGGTTGTAGTGAATCAACGGTTGACCTAGATAGAGCAACTTCGTGGGGTAGAACCGTTAATTATCGGTCTCTTTGGCTATGCATCTTTCTCCTTTGTTGTCGATCTTCTTGATTAGAGGGGTCGGATCTATTGGTTTGGGTTTACCGGAGGGGGGCTGCGCGAAAGTTGGTAGGCTTTCCGAGGGATAGACTTTTGTTTTGTTAGTTAATTCTTAGGCTCGAATTTTTAGATGTAAAACTGTCAGGTTTAACCCTTGGTGGCTTAAGCTTTTATTTCTTTTATGTTTCTTTGGCGTCCGGTGGACGTTTGTATATACTGTACACTATTTTTTTTTACTAAATGATATAGAAGGATCCATATTTATTTCAGCAAAAAAAAAAAATTATAATTACTAAGTATGCCATGCATACTTGATTATGCCATAAAAAATAATCTGGGTTATAATATATAAAAATAAAAATAAAAATAAATAAATAAAAATAAAAATGCCATGCATATTTAATTATTTGTCCACATATCCTAAGTATGGAAGATATGTTGTAATGTAATGTTAAACATTTTGACTGAGTCAAATTACATAAAAATAAGAATTAAATTAAAAGATTAATATAATGTAATGTAAAATTTTTAATTTAAACAAAAATAAAATAAAAAAAATAAATATAACATTATAAAATTAAAATAAGAATAAAAATAAAAATGGGACATGGTATTGAGAATTAGTAGTATTGATCGATGGTATTCATGTGGGATATAGCCTCTTTAAAGGGAGAAATAGGGATCTAGGGATCAAATCTCTTGATATACAAACCTCTTTGAGAAGGAAAAAAGATTTGAAGTAGATAAGGAATTAAGATAGATCTAAGTTAACATAATTTCATGTAAAATAGTTAGAAGTAAAAAAAATGTGAATAAATTTTTTAACACATGATATCAACCTCATATATATCTATATAAAAAAAAAATGTTAAAAGAAAATATTAAGCGATATAAAAACTTCGAAATATTGTTTATGGAAAATCCAGAGACTTCGATCGGGTTGTCTATTTCTCAGGTTTTATTTTTACCTGCCATCTGTTTTTAGCATGCGAACCAACCATTAACATCTCTCCTGGGCAGCAATGATGTCGTAAGAACTAACAATCTAGATACAGCACGTGTGCAGAGAAGCTTTAGTGTGGAAACGAAGCCTGTACAATATAGACAGTTCGCTTATTTCTTTTTAATTTTGATTTAATTCTAATAAAGATAATAAACGGATATCAGAAGTTGTAAAAAATTGTTTCAGAGATTTGTTCAATTCACCTGACTCTTCGGCTCTTTCGTTGGTTTCACATGATACTATATATGGAGACATGGGTACAGTCGAGAGGAGAAATTGATCCGAGTGGAAAGGCCCTTGCGTTTCCAAATTATTTGAATGATGGTTCTCACTATACGTGCTACAGAGACACAGCGAAAGCCACTGAACTATAGAGTTCCATAATTCATGTAGGTTTTGAGTGTTATATATAGGATATATTTTTCAAGATATACAATAACCTATAATTTTACTTCAGAAATCTATAATTCACTTAAGAAGAAATTATTTTCCCAATTGGTTCTGACCGATTATATTTGTGAAATTTTCCTAATATTGTTGTAATCAATCAACTCAAAAGATCAATGTTTTTGTTTCTTCAGCACAATTTTGAAAACACGCCTCCATCTCGACACTTTTATTTATATCTTCTTCTTTTTTTAAATTCTGGGTGTTTCGTATATTTATAAATAAAATGGTGTATCTTAATATATAGTAACCAGATGTATCTTAGATATATAGTAACCTATAATTTTAATTTTGAAATTTGAAATTCATATAGAAATAAAATGTTTTCTCAATTCACTCTGTTGGATCATATTTATGAGATTTTCTTAATATTATTATAATCAACCAACTTTAAAGTCCAAAATTTTTATCATAAATTCATAAATTATATATTTAAGAGAATGAGAATCTGAAAATAACACCTATTCTTTATTACAATTTATTTCGGAAGAAGTTATTTTCTTGATATATTTTATTTTTGAGATTTTCTTGTGACTTTGTAATTCACCGATTTTGAAATTAAATATAGTTATAAAAACTTTTGCATTTTCGATTAATAAGTAAATAGATATAAATACACACATTGATTCAGTCAGAAGAAATTCATTTCCCATTTTTAATGATATATTTTATTTTGGAAATTTTTTTAATAACTTTGCAATCGACAGATTTTAAAGATCAAAGGTACCTATCAAAACTTTCCATTTTCTTTTAAAAAATAAATAGATATAAACACACACATTGATACTTTTAGTAACAGTTTCATTCATTTAAAAATTAGTTTATGTGAAAGTTTGTAAAGTAAGTGCTTTCTGTTTATTAGTATTATTGGCTACCTTCACAGAACCCATCATTAAATCTAAAATATATTTCCTATTTCAGGTATTGTCTATATTTCTGGGAAAGATTTATTTTCAAACTTCTATCCCCAAATAATCAATATTGAATAAATT
The DNA here is from genome assembly GCA_000404065.3 of Pinus taeda. NCBI lineage: Eukaryota > Viridiplantae > Streptophyta > Pinopsida > Pinales > Pinaceae > Pinus > Pinus taeda. Next base: position 12,798 of record APFE030851318.1, on the reverse strand, counting down.
TAGTTTTTATAATAAACAAATTTGGCAGAAAAGATATTTTACTTTCATTGGGTTGAGAGATACATTCTACAACCTATTAAGAGGGGATATGTAGGTATGTCACCTCTCCAATAAAATAATAATAAAAATAGAAAATTTAATGATAGAAAAACATGAAAAAAACTCAAATTTCTACTCCAAAATCTTTTAATGTTTTTTTAATTAAATATTGGTTAAAAAAAATTATAAAAAAAAAAACTATACTGTATAGATTTATTAATTTTCTAAGGATTTTATAGTGGACATACCAAATCTAGATAAATCTACGCTAGTTAATATATATGCATCTTTGTTTGTGTTAATGCATGGACTTTGCCTCTCTCCAATCCATCGTTGAGTAATATCTTTTCATATTTTAAACCAAAAGTATTGTTGGACACCTAATCCTCAATGGGTAAGTGTGGAAGCCAAATAGACAAAAGGAGTCCAAGAAACCTTAGGATGTGAAACCCAACAGTCAAGTTATGTACTATAAATGTATATCTGTTGTTAATAAAAATGTATTCTCCTGTTTTATCCTTCAGATTCTCTTGCTGCCCATGTGTGTTTAACATAGTATCAGAGCAGGCGTACTCTTGCCCTGCATAATTTCCTTGAGCCATTTGTTTTATGGTCTTTATGAGCAGGTCTTATTTTTAGTATTTCTGCCTTTGTAACTCATATCATCCTGATTCATATAATCCGCTGTCTGACAATGGTATAATCTGCTGCTCAAGGTCTGCCATAATCATTGTCTGCGCTCCCTGGGCTAGGCATAATTGTCCCCTCTACGCTCTCTGGGATCTCTGCCATAATCATTGTTGGCACAGTTTTTTTGTATGGTCATAATAGCCCTCTATTGTAATGTTTTCTCTACCATCTTAGTTTTCCAGCTTTCAAGAAAGAAGGCGGCTTGCTCTGGCATGGTCGTTGTAACACCACAGAATTGTTGAACAAGCCCTGATTGTTCTTGGCTATTTTCCATTGGTATTATAATTATTTATCTTGTACCTCTCAAATGGTAAGTGTCTTATCCTTAAACCATCATTTTCGGGAAGAACAAATCTCTGATGCCGAAAGCCATAGCGAATCGAATCAAAGCCAAGGGCTTGCAATTTCGGGTTGGAAAGATTGCTAAATGTGAGATCAGGCGACTGGTATTGTCCATAATCTGGTGCTTCTGCTGGGAGGAAACAACGTTTGGAGGCTATGTGGTATACGTTGTGGTATACACCATTTTACGCCTCTCCATATCCTGACCACCCGCATACATCTAAAGAACGTGCACCTAAGTGTGATGTTGAAGTGTGAGGGAGTGCTACAGAAATGGAAACGTGGTAGCATTGTACAGTTCATGTGTATTCGCAACAGAACCGTGAAGCACCACCACTGCTCATACCATCATTTTACTGATCTATCCGTAAAAGTCTTATCATTGATCCACCACAGAGGAGGAAAATTGTCAAGATGGGGGTTGATGGTGGCATGCATACCCTCTCAGAATGAAATCACTCAGCTAATTATTACTGGAGAGTGGTCTAGCCCAAGGGTATCTGAGGGATTGGAACTTTGTCTCGAGGCATGTTCAAAGCCTGTAGCCATCATGAGAGCTTGTTTGAAAGAAGTAGCTAGCGGCTAGTAATGACTTGGATTCATTTTTGACAAGTAGAAAAGGGTAATGCATAATCGTGGAATTTAATGGCATACCTTTGTTTTCAAGGGAATGATATTTAGTCGATTTCTTGATCCGTCATTTTCAATAACTGATGGGATATTTTTAAGTCTACCGTTGTTGGCTACTTAGATATATATGGGACTTGTTTAGTCCTCCACTATAGATAATTTCATGTTCTGTACAAGAATGTTCCATCATTTCACCTGTATGCCATCATGTTTAGCGCGTCTAGCAAAAACCTCATAACCACTGCTGCCAAATTCATAAGTTATGTCACATAAAGCTACAATTTCCAGTAAATTTAGTCCATGAATCATGATACAATAAATGTTGAGCATTAATCTGCTTTCCATACATACATTTACGCTAATCAGTTTTTGAGTATTAAATTGGCATTGAAAATGTTGAATACAGTCAAAGGGAGTTGATAGATAATAGTTTATGTTTAATGAAAACATAAGCATGTTAATTCTTATACAGTTTTGTTTTTAAGAGTAATTGCTTATATATTAGCAAATGTTGAATGCTATATATACCTTAATTCAGTGCGTTGTACAAAACAGACATTTGTTGTCTAGTTGAATTTGTTGACCAATTATATTTTCTCCTATTAAGAGTAAAATTTTGCAGCAAAAGTTTTTGTTATAACATGCACCCAATGTATTAGCAGTTCATTTTAGTCACCGCGTGTTGGAATGGTGTTGTACTGAACTATTGATGCTTTGAACCCGTGACCATTGTGCAAGTAATTTGAGACATGCCATATGCTTCGGTGATCTGACACAGAAGATAATCGAAAAGAACAAGGACTTCATTTATTTGAGGGAAGTTGGGACATTGAGCTATTGGCATATTGATGGACCGCTGTCTGGTTCCAAAGACAAACTTCCCAATCTGATCGTTATACCTTCTATATCTTCTATCTGTTCTTCATGCAAGCTGTGGAGACCCTCGGTCATGAAATCTCTGTTCTTCAATTATATATATATAACTTAATGGATCTTGAATGTAACGCAGCTCTATTCGGATTGTTGCCACAGCAGAATTGAATGAATTAACACCAATTCAAAACCTGTCAATTTAAAACAGTGCGTAGTAACTATGACACCCGCGCGCGCAGAGGTAACACTGTTTACCAACAAAAATCAACACGGATCGGCCTCATAAATGATGGACAAGGACAGCGCACAGGTTTTGGCTATGGAGGCACAGAGATTTCAATTAAAACGATGGCGCACAGAGATTCTGGAGGCAGCGCACAGGGGTTTTAGTTAGAATGATGCGCACAGGTGTTAACCCTCTTCATCACATTAAACAACCGGTTCGCCTTAATTATGCACAGCGTTTGCATCATGGAGGTAGCGCACACAGTGCGGACGAACCACAGTCCCACGCATACAATATAATAACAATGCAATTTCAATTTAAATGACAGCGTTTCACCCACGGAATAACACAGAGTATTGGTAATTAAATGACAGCGTTTCAAACAAAAATCCACAGGCTCATAAAAATACACGACTACAGCATTCGCACCAGGTTTCTTTCAAGAATTATAAGCACCGATTTAATATAAATTCAGGCATTCACATTACACATGACACCGCCAGTTTGGAGCCAAGTTCTCCATTGTTCTATTCAGCAAATCCAATTATGAACAGCGCCCTCCCAATTATTACACAGCTAACTATTTTTTATTACTCCTTCACACACAGGTCCGCGCCTTTTCCATCCCTTCACACTGTTTTTTCCATGCATACATAAAAGCTAACTCTAGAAGAAACTTTCCTGATTTTTCCCATTCCTATTCTAGCTGCTTTATTACAAAAGCGATTACTCAAACCAAAGCAACAGTACCTAAAAATCCTAGCTTTTCTTTGTCATGCCTTATTCTATCTAAAAAGATGGCATTTTCCTATTTCTAACTGAGGAAAAAACATAGGAACAGCAAGCTTTTCCCGTCTGAGTGCATGCTCCTGCATCAAATATTAACGAAGTTACTAACAATCAAAATTTAAATTGCTGCTTGTTCAATTTACTTATCCTGGTGGCAGTTTGAGCATAAATTGTATGTGTAGCAAACAAATTTGGTTTTTCCTCAACAAAGATCTAAATGAGAACTACTTAATTGTTGGGGTGATATCAACATTATATGCACCAGATTGTCTGCTATTTGTTTGCAACAACAATTTAGATTTATGAGCGTTTTGCTTGTTGTTTTCGACATCGCAATACAATAAAGGATAAACACATGTATAAATTCCAGCATGTGCTAACTTGAAGTGCTTTCAATTTCCTTCAAATACTCGAAATATGAAGCCACTAAATTAAGGAGGAAGGGAATTATTTCAAAGGGGACAAGATTGTTTTATATCGACCCTGCTGCAAGTGTCTACATATTTCTTTCTAGAGAATTCAAGTGCTTGTCATTATTCTGCATTTTTCTTGGCATTCTTGAACTGGAGAAAATATGGAAATATTATGAAGTATTAGAGTTTTTGAAAATCCTGATACAGTCTACTACTAATGACACAGTAAAAATCAACAAATCCTCTCTGGTTGACATTAGAATTTGTCTGCAAAATGCACAAGAGAAGATAGATTTTTTGCAGCTCAAAACTCAGCTACAGCAAGAAGAATTAAAACAGAGGAGTCATCATTCTGAACTTGTTTCTATTCAGAATATTGAAACAGACTCCCATAAAGCAGCAGTTGTACATGCAGATGCAGAAACTCAGTCTACACTTCCCAAACCCATCATCAGACCTTGGGAACAACTTGTCCATAACAAGCACAGAACTAGTCTTGGATATGAGAAGGACTTGTCCTTTCATATTCCAGACTACTCAAAGCTCATTCAGTTTCAGAGTGCTGGATTCATCCATGACAGTTCAGTGCCAGCTATTCCAGATTCTGCCCCTCTTCTATAGTAACATTAACAACAATAGATTGTGAAATGCCAACACTATGACTGAGTTGGCCATTTGAAAGATCATTGTTTTGATCTTCATCCATGTAAGCACTGTCATAAAACCACCCATTCTTCACACAGATGCTTCAGAAATAAACGTCCTACAAGAACAAAGATTCATCTAGGATGGATCACTTCTTAGCAATGAGCATCAACAGCCAAGAAGATATTCCAAACACATGCCATAACTTGTTCCAAAGTATTGAACAGTCTTGTAGTTGAGTTTTCTCCATCATCTCACCTTGTATTTGACAGGGGGGGAAATGATGGTCATCTACAAGCTTCAAAGCCACATCAAGAGAGCCTGAGCCACAACCGACCACACCAATTTCAGAGTTGTAGCCAGAAACAAAGATGCCCCTAAGCATGCCTTCAGGTGGTAATCTGGGACACTTCCTCTAGTAGAAGACTTCAACTTTTTGCTAGTTTCGGAAGAATTCCATAAACGAAATTGAGGACACTTCCTCTAGCAGAAGACTTCATCTTCTTGCCAGTTTTGGAAAAGTTCCAGGAATTGCATTAAGCATTCCAGAGTTGTTGGTTATCCTTAAACCATCACAGGGTGAGACTTCCCTTTTCAGGTTGAAGTTCTCCCTTTTATGCGGGGAGAGACCTCCCTTTATTGGTTGAAGGTTTCCCTCTTCAAAACAATATGAGCACTTCCTCTAGCATAAGACTTTAGCTTCTTACCAGTTTTGGAAAAGTTCCGGGAATTGCACTAAGCATTCCAGTGTTGGTGATCATCCTTAAATCACCACTCTTTATACCAATATTTCAGAGCCTAGTGTTGCCATGCATTTTTTCACATTTTGTATTACAGCTCTCTTCTTGGACTCATACATAACCCTTCGGATTAGGGGGGGATGTTGAAGACCTAATCCTCAATGGATTAGAGTGGAAGCAGAATAGACAAAAGGAGTCCAAGAGACCTTGGGATATGAAACCCAACGGTCAAACTATGTACTATAAATATATATCTCTTGTTAATAAAAATGTATTATGATATTTTATCCTTCATTCTCTTGCTGCCCATATGTGTTTAACCAATGCAAATTTTTGATGACCAACATGAAGGGTATTGCTGGCCAACATACATTTCCTCTGAGGAGCTTAATCTGGATCAATTATCTGGACTCTCAGACCTGCCCGTGGAGGCTCTGCAGAGCGAACAGAGTTATGACAATAAACAAATTGGCCTTTATAAGCAGCGATGGGAGTATAGGTACATCCAGCCATAATAATATGGCAACTGAGGCCATGGAATACACCTTCCCTCCTTTATATAACATGCCTGCCATGGCTGAGATTCTGAATGCAGTTTATGTCAGTACTAATCCATCTGTAATGATCTGCGACGATCCCAGCGATACCGATTCCTCGTGGAATCCAGTTAACAGAAAAACAACAATAACTGGTAGTCATCAGTGAGGCTCTATAGATAGAATAAGTGATATTACCCTAAGCGAACTCTCTCATTATTTCAACATGCCAATAACTCAAGCCGCAAAGTAGTTGAAGGTCAGTCTTACAGTGCTAAAGAAAAGATGCAGGGAGTTCGGAATCTCACGGTGGCCACATCACAAGATGAAGAGTCTAAAAAGCCTCATTCATAATATTCAGGTAAGCCAAGGGCTTTAGTCAGTTTGTAGGTTAAATTATGAGTTCTTCATATATATATATATATATATATATATATATATGGGGCCTCTAGAGAAGATGGTTACTAGTAAAATAAAAATTATTTGATTGAAAATGTAAAATGATAAGGGACACCGCTACTAAGAATTTGATTGAAATGGTAAGATGATAGTGACACCAATACTAATTTTCAGGAGCTGGGAAAGAACAAAGGAGGTCTGAGCAACGCACAGCTGAGAAATGATGTGGAAATATTGGAAGAACAGAAAACTCACGGAAGAAATGTCGGGCATTGAGCTTGCGGAAAGAACCAAATGCCTCAAACAAGCTTGCTTCAAATCAAGCTACAAGAAAAAAAGGCAGATGGCGATGGAATCCGCCCACCTCAGTGGATCTGAGGGCAGTAGTACCTCTTCGGCCTGAGGGACACAGTCCTCCCTTTTATTTTAGATTGCATATATATATATATATATATATATATATATATATATATTATATACATATATAGATATATATAGTTATGTAATATCCCTTCCCTTAATAATAAATAATAATAATAAAATCCAAAACTTTGGGCATTCAACTGTGGCTTACATCCTGTGGAGAGCTAGAAAGCACCTGATTTTATGTTATATGTGGCCGGTATTGGACAGACTCAAAGATGAATCTAATCCCAACCACTAGCGCATGCAAACTGCCTCAACAGTGGAACAAAGGGCCATAGATGGTACTTAAATCTAATCTAGCAGCCTACACCAAGGCTACGACAAATGCATGTATACTTTTACAGAGTAGAAAAAGAAAATTAGCAATAGAAGGGAAATCTTCCTTCAACATTATAATATAGCAAAAGAGTTCGCCTCCCTCTCAATACTAACCACCATTCCAACGTTAGATGATATCTCTGCTCCTATACTTTTATGCATAATTTTCAGGTTGCTTGCGCATATGAAGCTTAAGGTTTGGAAATTTATCTTGGTATTCATGCATAATTAAAAAGCCAATGTCTAGACAGTCTACTTTTTAGTCTTTTTCTGGGAAGATATTTTTGATATTTTTCAAAAATTGGAAAAAAATCAAGTTTTTGAGTCTATACAATCTAAGTGTTTTATAAGAAATTTTCCAAAACATTAAATCTATTTTTACATTCAAAATACAATAGAAGACAGATCTGACTCCAAAATGAAAATCTGGTAGAAACCGTCCTAGACCATTTTATAAGATTCAAAGGGAAATCCCAAAACAGAAATATAAACTTAAACATTTCATCCGTGAATCCAAACACTGTCTACACTTTATAAGTTTTCATTGCTGCCTATGAAGGGGATTACTAGTTACTACATCTGAAAGTCAATTTTTGTTTGTACAATATCATAGAAAAGAGTCCCAGTTGCTGCAAAAGAAGCAGGTTATTGCACCTAACTGAAAAAGCTACTTGGTATTGATTTTTCACTGCAAAATTAAATCTTTCACCGTAAAGTGATGAAGAAAAATCAAATGCACATGCCCATGTTGAGGGTTACTCAGACTATATAATATGATAAAACTTTACCAGTGGGGTTGCTGCAAAATTGAGTCTAGTACTGTTCCCCATCTGAAACAAACCCCTTTCCTGTGACGAAGGAACATCAAATGCACACGCGTATGCTCGGCGCAAATAACCCCAATAACAATTTAAAAAAAAGGAACCTTTTTTGAAACAGGGTGGAAAGATTATGCAAATACAATTGAATTTTACCACCGCGTTTGCTGTAAAATAGTCTGTTAATGTTCTCCACCACAATGAATCCCAGGACGAAGAATCATTAAATACATACACGCACACTTAGCACAAATGACCCTAGAAGAAGAAACCCTAATGGGTGTTCAAAAAATAAACGAACATTTGCACCCTCACAGTTTCAATCGATGCAAAGCATCCAAAAGAAAATATCTTTAGCAGGAGAGACCACAATCCCTCATGGAGTCGCAAAATCGGAAAATAAATCTCACCGCAACGTACTCATAGACCTGCAAAAGAAAATACTAATTGCAAGGAATAAAGCAAAGGATCGAAACCCCTCCCAACATTTAAAAAAAACACATTGCTCATTTTTGAAAGCAAAATTATCCTCTTACATGAGGACCTTTCGGTGAATAAGATAAAAAAAATTGCAAAAACTAAACATTCGAACTGCAAAATGCAAAAACCGTGCATTGCTTCAGTCCAGACAGAGGAAAATCTTCCGTTGGCACTATGCAAGAAAGTACAAAGCTTAAATTGATCACGGAATTAGACTGCTCGCACACATAATAATAAGTGTTAAAATTTGTAAACTCCATCCAGGCGTGATTGAATAAATGAGGGTTTCGTTAAGAAAGAACAAAAATAAAGATTTCCAAAGGGTTGCCATCTAATTCCACTCCAAAACGCCAATTACAGTTTACTCGAAATATTAATACTAATGTAAATACCCACAACCAGTCACAAGAATAAATCCTGATCGGAAAAATATATTAAAACTTAAAAGTTAGAACCCTAGAATCTGTGTTGTCATGCATTTGGAGGAATGGCATGGATGATAGCGTCATCAATAAGCAACCTGTGATCTTTAAAGAAAACAAGTCAAGTTAAATATTTCGATAAAATAATTTATTTATTTTTTTCTTGTCAAATGCCCATAGGTCCTAAGGGTTGGACTGGCTCTGATACCATATGTAACAGTACAAAGTAAAACTAAAATTAATTTCTTAATGAAAAAACATATACAGACAAATGAGCTCACCTATATTACATGTTGTCATGCCCCCAACTCTTTTTTTCTTAAGTTGAGCGGGTGCGGCACCGCCTAAACGACTCACCGTTTCCATGGTTAAGTGTTTTACGAACTACACCTTCACCTTCATTAATCTTCACTTATTAAATTATAATGTGCGGAATAACATTATAACATCATGATAAACATAATCAAGAACAACAATGCATATAATAAAACTCTTTTATTATATAAAGATATTTTACAAGATGACCGGGAGACTAGCTCGACCGACGTTACAACCAGGTGGGCGTCCGCCCGTGCAAGAGCGCATGGCGGTCTGCCCGAACCGCAACCGAAACCAAGAGCGTTTCACCGTGGGCACACCATGCCAACCACGCACACCTCGACTCCACCTACAAGCGTTTCACCACACAGGCGCGCCATGCCAACCGCGCACGCCCAACACCAACTCCGCCAACGCGTTTGCCTTTGCCCACGGCGGGCGGGTCTCCACGCCCTCACCCGTTCGTTTCACCCGATGGGCGGGCGGCATTCACCTGCGCCCGTTCAACCTACCCGCGCGCTGTCGTAAGTTCGTCGCAACACACCTGCCTTGCCCGGCACTGTGGGCGCATCCGTGCGGCCTGCGGTAATCCTCAACCTCCTCTTCGCACCAAGAGCTGTGCGCTAGAGCTTGTGTTGGATTGCCTTGACCGAAATGCGATGATCTTCCACCATCCTTCGTTGTTAGTTTATATACATTGTAGGAGGGGGCGTTCGTCCAGCCGACCTCCACAACTCGTCGCCCATGCCATCAATTGTTGCCTTCGCACACGGTCGGCCCGCCCTCCGTGCGGGACCACCCCACAAACGTGCTCCACACCCAACCGCTACGTTCGTTGGCTCGCCCATGAGTCGTCATCGTCTCATGGTATAAACACATGAACGCCTCTCTCATACGTTCGTCCATCCACGCGTGCGCATGAGTGGTGTTTTCGCCGATACTTAGTCGCATTCTTCATCGTGCAGAGGGCGCGCACCCGGGCCGCAATGCTACGGTGCTACATCCTCCCCCACTGGAAATCATTGTCGCCCTCGACAATCCTGCACGCCTAAGTACTCTTCGTTCAAACCTCGCAATCTTCCTCTTCCATCTCCAAAGTGAGTCCTCTGATTCCCAACTCTCTTCCTCTGGTGCTCCCTTCCATCTGACAAGGTACTCCCGTTTCTAGTGGTAACCAATACCTGTAGTCCGATAACTCAGTATCTTCTCCAACTCCAAGCCTGGTTTGTCCACTATCCTAGCTGGTCCTCTCGGCAGTTCAACTCTCTCTGGATGGTCTGAATCAAGCCTGCATCTCTTCAACTGACTCACATGAAAAACTGGATGTTTCATGTGCATATGGTGCGGAAGATCCAACTTATAAGCAACCTCCCCCACTCGTTTCTCCACACGAAATGGTCCCTCATACTTCCGTGTCAGTTTGGCGGTCGTCCCCTTGGCTGGCCGAAACTGCTCTCCGGTAATCCTGAGAAACACCATATCTCCCACACTGTACTGCACATCTCGTCTTCCCCGATCAACATACTTCTTCATTCTCCTTGCAGCATCGTGCAAGCGCAACCGTGCCAACTTCAAGGTCTCCACCCAAGCCTTCATGAACTTCCTCGCATGAGGACTCCTCATACGACCTGTAGTCTCAACGGTGTGCGGAGCAACCGGTATCTGTCCATTCACCAACTCAAATGGACTGTACCCTGTCGCAGAACTCTTTTGAATATTGTAGCTAAACTGAGCAATATCCAAGAGTTCAGGCCAATTCTTCTGATCAGCCATGACATAATGTCTCAAGTAGTCCTCCAACAATGCGTTGATATGCTCGGTCTGCCCATCTGTCTGCGGATGGTAGCTCGAACTCATCAGCAACTCTGTCCCAACTAACTTGAACAATGTCGTCCAAAATCTCCCTGTAAACCATGTATCTCTGTCACACACGATACTTAACGGCATCCCCCAATACTTCACCACGTTCTTGAAGAACATCTCGACAGTACGCTCAGCTCCATAAGGTACCTTCGTTGGAACAAAGACAGCATACTTGGAAAAACGATCGACAACGACCATAATCCCATTATACCCCTGAACCTGCGGTAGTGAGACAATGAAGTCCATAGAGACACTCATCCATGGCCTCTCTGGAATAGGTAAAGGCTACAACAGTCCTCCTTGCCTCTGATTGTCTGATTTTTCCTACTGACAAATGATGCATGTGTGCACATACTCCTCCATCTCCTCCCACATCTCCCAAAAGAACCCTCTATCCAACAATGCCAAAGAACGACGCTGCCCTGGGTGGCTAGCCCATGGAGAATCGTGGCACTCCTTCAAGAGGTGCCTCCTAAGACCAAATGTCTTTGGAACATAGAGTCGGCTCCCAAAGAACAAGTAACCTTCTCGTAGAAAGAACATGCGTGTCTTTCCCTCCTTTATCTGCTTCACTATATTCTGCACTAAAGTATCGGTCTCCACACTTTCCTTCAGTTTGTTTTGCATCTCTTCCGACATCTGAATCCGACTTCTACTCCTTGCTGCCTGGTCTTCTCCCTCCAATGGTGCAAGTTGTCCCTTCCTACTAAAGGCATCTGCTAACGCATTGTGTCTACCCGGTCTATACTCAATAGACATGTCGAACTCTGCCAAGAAGTCCTGCCAACGAGCTTGCTTTGCAGAAAGAAAAATAACTAGCTACAACGTTGTCAGTCTTGACAACAAAAGGCTTCCCAATCAAGTAGTGCCTCCATATGTGAATACAATGGATGATCACAGTCATCTCCTTCTCATGAACCGGATACCTCCGCTCTCTATCCTGCAACTTCCAACTCTCATAGGCCACCGAATGCCCATCCTGTATAAGAACTCCTCCTATGGCAAAATCTGAAGCATCTATGTGCACCTCAAACGGTCTCCCAAAGTCAGGTAACTTTAGTATCGGTGCTCTAACCATCCTTCTCTTCAACTCATCAAATGCCTTTTGACATTTCTCCGTCCAACACCACTTCTTGTCCTTTTTCAGTAGGTCTGTCAGTGCCGATGTTACCTTGGAGTAACCTTCTACGAACTTCCGTTGGTAGTTGGTCATGCCAAAGAACACCCTCATATCATGGACATTCTTCGGTTTAACCCAATCCTCGATAGCTTTCACCCTGCTCGGCTCCATCCGTATGTACCCGTGTCCAACGATGTGCCCAAGGAACGGTATCTCAGTCTGAGCAAACACACACTTAGACTTTTTCAAGAACAACTGATTCTCCCTCAGTGCCTCGAAAACCATCGCCAAGTGCTTCTTATGATCCTCCATGTTATCACTGTAAACCACTATATCATCCCAGTAATACCACCAACAACGAGTCAAGTACGGTCATAGGACATCATTCATCAAAGTGCAAAATGTCGCAGGAGCGTTGCATAACCCAACGGTAACAAGAAATGAAACTACCATACCTTGTTACGATTGCGGTCTTCTTCTCGTCTCCTTTGGTAATCCACACCTAATAGTAACCATGCCTCAAGTCTAGCTTGGAAAACACTCAGGCCTTCGCAAGCTTGTCGAAGCAATCACCAGCCAATGGCAAAGGATACATGTTTCTCACCGTCTACTTGTTCAATGCACAGTAGTCACAGCACATCCTTAGCTCATTTCTATCCTTCTTTCGCTGGAATAATACTGGAGCTCCATATGGGGACCTTGAAGGTCTAA
>APFE030851306.1:0-69154 GCA_000404065.3 Pinus taeda | reverse complement strand
ATCTAGGTGGATATTGGTGGCTACCCACCAAGTCCACTTGGACCCCCACCATTATTTCTTTCATCTTTTCAGTTTCCTTAATTGTAGCACAATTTACTATTTTTAGCAGTTTCTTGGGTCTTGAACTTCTAGAGTCGTTTTGAGGACGTAAACGACATTTTTTGGGAAAACTGGGAGTAGCATCGGTCTACAGACCGATTTTTCTCTCCCGAAAGTTGTAGTTCTTGGATAGATATTTCTAACAAGATATTGTGCACGTTAAACGAAGATCGTATGCCAAAGTTACAACCCTGGGAAGTTGATGTACCAATTTACCCAAACGGGGCCCACAGTTTGGCGTTTCATCTTCTAGGGTTTGCTTTTTGGACGTTTCAGGTTTTCCATTGTTAATCAACAATAAATAGTCTCTCGAGCCTCATTGTAACATAGCTAAGAGGCATGTAGCCACCACATCCCTTCTCAGAGATAAGCTACCATCACCCTAGCTAGTTTATTTTCATGTCTGTTTATAAGCATATTTCAGTATTTTACAATAATGAAATGAAGTATTATTTCTATTACATCTCTGTATGTATGATTATATTTGTAATTTGTTGCGTTCGTGTTAAATTTGGATCATGGCCCTACCTCCATACAAGGCACCTATCTTATCAACAATTTTGACCTCAGTATTGCCTCCTTGGGCTTTACACTTGGGCACTCTGTAGTTTTGAATATCTACTGGTCTAATTCTGCTCTTCCTTTATAATTTGTGTGCATTTCTCTAATTTGTGTGCTTGTCTAACCTATCATATCCTTATTTATCAAAGTCTATGTAACCCCAACTACATTGCAAGTTTGTTTATTTTGTCCACTATACCCATTTACATTGGGATCTTCATGTTGATAACTCAAAAACCCTCGACCTTTTCATTTTCTTTTTTTTGTTATTATTGTTTGTTTTACAGTGGCACAATTTCATTGTTTCAAGATTAGGCTTGAGCGTTTTACTTGCAGACCTAACATTTTCCTTCTCTCTTTCAATGCTATAATGAAACACCCTAACGATTATCTACTCATAGTCCCTATGAAATGACTTTCACCCCTGGCCTAACATAGGGGTTACTAAGGAAGGTGAATAGCTACGAATGTTGAAAAAAAAGGCATTGGCTCTACATGTGGTGCTCCGCTCAAGGCCTTGCTTTAGTAACACTAGAATAATATGTTTTTCCTATCTTAAGTCACTTTTGGAATGCATGAATTTTTTTTGTAAAGCCATCCTCACATAATAATTATTACTTCCTCATCGCCTCCTCTTTATAGTTCATTTTTTATTCATAATCATTGATGTTGAAATACCTACTCCATATCACATTCAAACTTTTCCTACAAGTTCCATTGTTAAGCTAGATACTACGAGAGGGTCATGGAATGGCATTGTCATCCTATGTGACTCCCATGAAATTACACAAGTAAAAAATGTCACTAGTAGTAAAGTCTTGTGAATTTTGAAGGCTCACGGTCTTACACAAGAAATACTTGAAGATTTATACCATATTATTAAAAAGGTTGTGTGTTTTATCGATATTAGTTGGGAGAGTAATCCTCACAATGTTATGGAGTTTTGTGTACTCCAACGACCTCCTTTGCCTATGTTTCCGCCAGTGCCTCCCTCTGTCAATGCTCCCACTTCCCAAAATAATTGTATTACTATGAAGATTCTTTGTAATAGAAGGGAGTTTAGGGTAAAATATATGTGGGTATAAAATATCTTAGTGCACTATGTAGAAAGAGTGCATTAAATCCCATTTCAATGGATTGAATTGTAATATCATCCTCAACGCAGCAATAGATCTTCTTCCAATGGCAACAGGTGCTACCTTTATCAAAAGAGTGAGTAGATATTCTAATGGGGATTTTATCTCAAAGAAAACACAAGAATTTCAACATTTATAAGTCGCCAACCGCTTTCATTGTGTAATACCAAAAAGGCCCTTAGAGTTTTCTGGATAGACTACTAGTTATTGTTCTCTCAAGGTAAGTATATGAATACCATAGATCATTTCAATTTCAATTAAGAGATATGTTACATGACTGCTTTTGTGTTCAGGTATAAAATATTTTCTATGTAAAGGAGAATTACAAATGCCCATCACTTTTGTTGCGTGGATAAGGGGTACTTATCTCAACAAACATTACTAGGTTTTTATGGTAGGTGTGGCTTAAGTAAAACGTGGTCAATCCTTCTCTTTAGAGAATAGAGAATATAATACAGTGACAAAACACTTTTTTTCCTATTCTATTCATAATATGCATTTTTTATTAAAGCCATAACCCTTCAATTATTGAACCCTTGTTATCTATAAAATGGATAAAATTGATGAAGTATTAGAGTTCCTCAAAAATTTGATACAATCCATTACTGATGATAGAGTAAAAATAAGCAAAGCTTCTCTTACTGACATTAGAACCTATTTGAAAAATGGAAAAAAGAAAATTGTTTTTTTGTAGCTTGAATCATAGCTAGAGAGAAATGAATTACAATAGAAGAGTTGTCATTATCAACTTGTTTTTGTTTAGAACAATCCTATTTTTGAGTCTGGAGTTGATTGCCATTAGTTACCAAAAACTAATCAGATCACTAAAGTTGAGATTAACTCACATTTAGTGCCTAGTGCAAGATAAATTTTGCATAAAGATGAAAAAGTTCAGGTTCTACTTCCCAAACCCATCATGAGACCTTTGAAAGAAATTTCCAACAACAAGAGCAGAATCGGTCTTGGATATGACAAGGATGTTTTTTTCATAATCTAGATTATTCAAATCTGATTAAGTTTTAGAGTGTTGGATTTCTTCAAGAGGATTCATCTTCATCTACCCTTGCTCCTCCTCCGCAACAATATATTGTCAAATGCCAACATTGTGACAAAGTTGGCCATTTAAAAAACCATTGTTTCGATCTTCACACTTGTGATGATTGTGGTCAACACATTCATTCCTCAAACAGATGCTTCAAAAACAAGCCTCCTGCAAGGACAAATATTCACCTTGGATGGATCGCTTGGTGGAAATGGACTTCAATAGCTAAGAAACTATTTTGATCATATAACAAAATTTGTTCACAAGCACTGAAAAGTATTGCAGTTGAGTTTTAGTCATCTTTTCACCTTGTATTTGACAGGCGAGGAAATTTATGGTCACCCACAAGCTTCAAAGATAAATCAAGTGATCCTAAGCCACGACATGAACTTGTTGCCTAAACCTACAACCAGAGACAACCATACCCATATTTAGAGTTGTATCCAGAGACAAAAAATCCCTAAGAATTCCTTTGGTTGGTGGCCTTCCTTAAACCACCACATGTTGAGACCTCTGTTTTTATGTTAAAGCTCTCCCTTTTTATGTAGGTTGATACCTACCTTTTCTAAGTTGATGGCCTCCATTTTCAAATCATTAGGGACACTTCCTCTAGTAGAAGACTTCACAATCTTGCCAGATTTGGAAGATTTCTTGGAATTGCACTAAGCATTCCAAGTTGAGACCCATAAGTCTCCCTTTCACAAAAATTGTGATCACTTCCTCTTGCAGAAGACTTCTACTTCTAGCCAAATTTGGAAGAGTTCCAAGAACCCCATTGTTAGTGGTTATCCTTAAACCACCATTGATTGAGACCTTGAGTTCTCCCACCTTATACCATCATCGAAGAGAGTACATTCAGCCTAGTGATTCCATACATTTTTTCACATTTTGTATTACAACTCTCTTATTGAACTCATATATACCGCTTTGTTTTAAGGGGCGAAATGTTGGACACCTAGTCAGGTAAGGGTTATGGTGTGGAATGTGAAAGGTAATTGGAGTCCAAGGGACCTTGGAATATGAATTCATCAATCATGTAAAATGTATAAATGTGAATGGTAAATGCAATTCAATGTTTTATCTTTCATATCGTATGTATTCCTTGTGCAAGTTTAACAAATCGAAATTAAAATACATGAACACTAATTTTACAAATATATCTGGGTAAAAGCTCTAATAGGTTCCAAATTTTATGCCCCTAAATTGCAAAAGATTATTAAACTTTGTGCACATTATTCAGAACATCATGACTGGGAGAAGCAACACTTAATGTTAACATCTATTGTCTATGACAACAAGTTGTCACTTTTATCATTTTAACCCCTTAAAGAAATATTTAATGTTCACATACATTATTGTAATGGCTCATCTCAAATCACAAGTAGCTTAACAATATTAGCATGCATGTGAGACATGCATATGATAGCTACATATACATGCATCACATAAATTGCACTAATATATTTAATAATTACTCATAAAAAATGTTTAAATATAAACTAAATGAATTAATTATTAAATATAGTTATTAAATATCTAACTCTCATAAATAAAATAAATATATTAAATAAAATATATAGTGAAAATATTAAATTTTATAATAAATTAACACTTAATATATAAGTATAATACGCTTATACCCCAAAATATATTTTAAATAATTAAATAAACTAAATCGAAAATTGTATTATTAAATCTTATAAATTATAAGAATAAACATTATTCAAAACATTATATTCAAATTATAATGTTAAAACGCTATATGACTATACATTATCATATCAAATCAAAACACCAATAGTAAAAATTAAAAGTGACTTCACCTTATATTATTAATGCAATAAATATGGTGAGGCAGTGGATCTTACCAAGAGCTCAAAATTAATACTATAACACTAAAAGGGTGGCTACTGTTGGAAAGAAATTAATATTTTTCTATAAGGCCGTGAAAGAATATATAGAGGTGAAGGAACCTCTGCTATTTAAGGAAAGGAATGGGGTTTAGGAGTTTTTTTTGGGAAATATCAAAGGAAGAATTTACAACATAGAGCTAGAGACATAGAGTGAAGACGAAGGCTTAATTGTTTTTAAAGTTTTTGGGTGCGAGTGTTTTATTTTTGTGGTATTTTGGAGTTGGGTATCGAAATTGTGTTGAGTTTAGGAGAAAATATTTCGTCATTTGGAGTTATGACAATTTTGGATCGACTTCTAATGTAGAAGTGAAGTTGGATCAATTGCTACCTTGGCTAAGATGAAGTATTCCATATTAATTGATATAGTAGAATAGGGTTGAACTAAGCTATAGAGAGTATAGTAGGAAGATCAACATAAGGGCTCAAGTTCAGCCCTTGTTGTGAAATTTCAGGAACAATGTTGAAAGATATTTTAGAGCTAGAGAGAGCTAATGAGAAAGCTTTTAAGTGATGTGATTGAGAGGGTGTCAGTGAAAGTTGGAAGTCTTAGGGTTTGTAAACCCTAGAATACTAGAGGTATTAAATAATAAATCCCTAAGTTTTATGTATAAAAACTTAGTTCTATACCTAGATCAATGTTTCCCCTAAAAGAAGAAATTATATCTCATTCATAAAAGAAAAGGAAAGCAACATGTTAATGAAGAGAACAAGAATGAGACTTTTTGGTTTGATGAGATTGTAATGCTTCCTTCAAGAAGGAAAGTATCCATAGGGAGTTGAAAATTCTCTACAATCCTTAGATTAAAAGGACCTCCTAATGAAGGTTGTAGGTACATTATCAATGTTTCCAAGGTTCTTGCTGTAGACGATAACATCTGGAAGAACAAAGAAAATTTTATGACAAGAGGATTCTCTTAGGGTGAACCAAAAACTCGTCTAGAGAGATTTATGTTCAAGAGGGAGAAATGGAAAAAACATATCGAACCATGCACGATGATTAGAAGAGCTACTATTTCAGAGGGAGTAATTTGTCAGGTAGAGTAGAATGATGGAGAATGATGCATCTTACTAGATATACAGACGGTCTCTCATGATGATGATGGGTAGAAGGCTCCCAAGGATGTGGATTCAGGTTCTTCTATACCTATGGAACATCTTTTAGATCATCAAGAAGAGCTATAGGGGTCCATTAATCTAGTGGACCCACTTCAGGTCATTGTTGCTAAATACAAGAAGTGGTTGGCATGGATTTCAATTAAATTAAAGGATGAAGAGGGACATGCTACTCTGTCTGGCCCTTTTAGGAAAAGAAAACATTCCAAGAAATATTCAAGATATGTAGTTGTGATGCATCACATCATTGATTCCTAGCCATCTAACTATGAGGAGGAAGGAGGCTAGCAAGTTTGGAAGGATGTCATGTTTGAGGAATATCACTCCATCATGAAGAATGATGAGTGGGAACTTGTGTCGAGACTTGAGGAGAAGTTAGTGGTGACTTTTGAGTTGATCGACAACACCTATCATGCAATAGATGGTAGCATAGAGAAGTCAAAACCTAGATCAATGCAATTAGGTTCTCCCAAAATGATGGAGATGACCATGACAAGACATTTTCTCCAGTTGTCATGTACACTTATGTTAGAATTATTGTTTCCATTTCTTTTGAAATTACACGAGGTGGATGTTAAGACCACTTTGCTCAATGGAGTAATTAAGGAGGAAGTGTACATAGGAGAACCTTAGGGCTTTGAATTTCCTATGAAGTCTTGCATTTCTAGGTTGAAGAAGGAGACTTTGTATGGACACAACAATATAAGGAAGATTTTATTCCATGATAGAGTGAGCTATTAAGATTTCCAGAGGAAGCCTTGCTTTAGGCTCAGAGGAAGATGACCTTAGGATTCAAGATAAAGGATCTAGATTTTAGGCATTACTTCATTGGTTAAGGCAAATATGATATTCGAGATCCTTCAGATTATGACCTCCAACATTTTTAGACTAGGTGATCAAAGACAATAGATCTCTAAGAGTAGTATGCCCTCTATGAGTGGGCCATGGAACATAATAGATATGCTTCAGTGACTAGGAAACAATAGTGGTACAGTGAGAAGCCAAAATTGCCACAACAGAATCTATTTGAGTGTTAGAGAGAGCACCCATTCAAGGTGACCGAAAAGCAGTTGTGGTGATGGATTGAGTAAGGGAAGTTGTCTATTTATGATTGAGTGAAGGCATGTGACACACTATGTGGTGAGGCACCGACATGGTACAGTTGGATATGGATTGATATATGTCTTAAATGATGAAACAAAACTATTGGGATATATAGATTATGATTGAGTAGGGAGTGTTGAAGATAGGAAGAACACATCAGGATGTTTCTTTAGTTTGAGCTCTATAGATTGCAAAAATCTATTGCACTCAGTGCTATGGAGACTAAGTATATTGTATCTAGCTTGGCTAGTTGTGAAGCAATGTGGCTTCTCGATCTACCCACAGGGGCTTCACTGAGGGAGCAATACCATGCAACATGCATTCATATTGGGGGATATTTATTGAGGAAAAAATGACATAATAAATTGAGCATATAATGGGGGGTAAAGGGTTTTTATATTGGATGGTATAAAAAATGGAGCTTAAAGTCGAAGAAAAAATATAAAGGGGTATTAAAAACATTAATGAAAAAATGGATACCTACAATATCTAGTGAAAGTAGCGGCTTTTTCAATTGGGAAGGTGTATTGGGCTTGTATTGGTAGGGGTTTAAATAATATTATTTTTAGAGGTATTTTACAATATGTAATCAACTTAAGGGTATTGTTTAATATGCCACAAATGCATGTGATATGTGAGAGGTGCATTAACTGAATCCCCCATGGCTCTACCACTATTGTTATCTAGTCATTGAAGCATATCTGTTATATTCCATGGCCCACTCATAGAGGGCATGCTACTCTTAGAGATCTATTGTCTTTGATCATCTAGTCTAAAAAAATTTGAGTTCATAATCTGAAGGATATCGAAAGAAATAAAATTTAATTTAATTTTAAGTTTAATTTACAAAGAGAAATGCCTCTTTGGGGAAACCTAATATCACCATAAAAAGACACTCATCCTACAAAACTTGCATACACTCATCACACGCATATTTCTCCCTCCCTCACACGTTGAAAGTAATCTAAGGAAGAGGCGAAATTTTCTAATAAGTTGAATTTTCCAAGCGTAATTACTTAGTAATGTTCATGTACCATTGGAAATGATTAGTAGATGTAGGAATTGTACTTGTCTAATTAGCACTAGAAAATCAAGAAATGGTAAAATTTACAGGGTTGCAAACCTCTCTATAGACCTTTGAGGGACAACCGATTTTTGATATATGTCCCTCTTTTTTATTGTTATGGTGAATTTGTAATTCCTTAACATCAAAATTATATTTAATAACCCTTAAGCCAAATATACCAAGAACTATGAATTAGAAAGAGCAAAGACTAAATAGTGGGTGAGGCTACTTGTTGAGAATTTTCACAATGGGCCAAAGATGTCTTGCAGTGAAATTTGAAACTTGGTGGAGTGGATAACATCCCATTGTGCTAACCACTAGGCCTTGAATATATCGGTTACACAACATTAGAGGTTGTACGCAAGGGCACCTACTATAGTGTGTTATTTTGATTTACATAATTTCTTATTGTTCTTCCATCCACTTTTCCTTTGGTTTAATCATGAGCGCATAGTAACATGGATTTCGTGCATTGTTGGGTGAAACACAAACTTGAATATGTTTTTCCTTACCCTAACTATAAGGTCAATTTAGTAGAGATGATAGTGTAAGAAAAGGCTAACATCAACAAGGGTTTTATATTCAGCAAGGATAAAGCATTTCCACTTAGATTCTAATTTAGGGTAGGAAACATTCTCAATTAAGTGTCATGGCTAGTTTATTTCTCCCAAATATATTTCTTTTAGTTTTGTTTTCATTGTAGAAGGCTTTGTGACATTTTTAATATGTCCCTCTTACATGTTATTTTTCCTCATCTAGAAGTGAATGTGTTATAATCTCATACATTACTATACCCTTTTCCCACATCATTTTTCCTTCTCTTTTTAGTCCCTTACTATTGGGATTATAACAATAATCTCATGGTCAATAGTAATCTCATACATTACTATACCATTTTCCCACATCATGTTTCCTTCTCTTTTTAGTCCCTGACTATTGGGATTATAACAATAATCTCATGGTCAATAGTCCCTTAACTTGGATTACTTTACTGATTTTTTGTAACTTTAACCAAAGTTTTTGAAAAATATTGAGTATTTTCGTTTTCCTGCAAATTAATTTTTTATTAATTTTTGAAAATCTTATTTCTAATTTTCGATTGTTTAGTAAGACTTGATGTGACATGATTCCCATGGTTAAGGGTGATTTAATTTCTATATTTTTTAGTTCATAACAAATAATTTGAAAATGAGAAAAGAATAATTTTCTAGATTGCCATTATGTCGGTGAGTGCTATGACATTGACACTTAGACATTGTCATGTCCCTTCCTAAATTATTTTGGAGCAGTATTAATTTCTACATTTTGGGGTCAATTTTGAAGGTGATGATGGCCCATTCAATTTAATTAGGAGGCTAGAGTTAGTAGAAGTTATTTTGATGTGGTTAAATATACGTGGGGGTCACCCACACTAGGGGAATACACATTCCCTGGTTCGAATTTCATGGAGGGGAAATCGATGCTTAGGTGAGGGGACCCACGGTGGAGGGAAAATGGAGGGAAAAGTGCTCCACAAAATCTCTATAAGGAAGGAAACTCTCCTCATTTGGGGATCTTATCTTTTGAAATATTGACCTCAAACTTGGTTGCTCAAGCTACTTAGTCGGGTTACTTTGTTGTTTAGCACACGAGTGTCTCCAAGCAGAGATCTCAACCCTTGCTTCGATGGAATTCGAGTGCCAACCCTAGGAGGGAGCTCTTCTTCATCTCAGTTGGTAGCAGTGGTAGGGATACAAGTTATAACAAGTTATAGTTGAGTTTCAATAGTAGGGAGACATGTTACAATAGTTCTAGTTGATTTTGAGCAACAGGGGAAGTAACAACAAGGAGGTCGAGTTACAACTGCAGGGAAAGGAGAAATAGGAGGGCCGAGTTATAGCAACAGGAAAATAATAGCAAGGAGACTGATTCCTATTAGTAGGTAGAGTAGCAGTAGCGCAAAGCAGGGAGAGTAACAACAATGTAGGGACTGCATAGTTGTTGGAGTGATATTTGTTGGGGCGACATTATCTCGAGGATTTGGAGCTGGGGTGATGGGAGATCATTTGGAGGTCCATTTGAGGAGAATTGTTGGAGCTCGAAGTTCATAGATTGATAGGATCAGCCACAGCAACAAAAATCGTTGTTGGTGGAGGGCCAAGCTGTGAAGGTTCAATTTTTGAAGGTTGGAAGCAAGGGAAACCCTAATTTTCCTGGCTTTTGGCAAGGAGTGTGCCCCTAATTTTATAGAATTTTTTGGGCAGATTTGAGGTGTCAAATAGGGGTCCTAACTCCATCAGCAACTAGAGGAGCTAGGGGGAATTTGGGCCAAAATTCTAAGGTCAACATTTGGCCAAGTCCTTTGTGGGTTATTCTGGGTTTCTTGCATAGAGGCTGGGAATAACTTCCCATAATTTTCTAAGCAACAGGGGAGGCTCTAACAGTAGATCATTTTAGGTAGCAACACCTTTTTAGAAAGTAATAATGCAGCTCTTGGGCCAGATTGCTAGCAGATTTGAGGAGGGTGTTCCATTGTTTTTTTGGGTTTTTGTTAGCTTGCTTAGAGAAAGCCTAGGTGCATAGATTCTAGAACCTTGTTATACACCTATTCCCATTTAATAAAATGATTAAACAACATAGTTTGGTTTCCAATTTTGTGATCTAATGGTTGGATTTAATTTTATGGTGTTATTTTTATTGTTCGCTTTGCATAGAACTATTTTTCCTAGTTTGGAACATTATAGTGGTATTAGAGTTTGGTCTTGGCCCAGTTGTGGGAAACTAGCTAGAAGATCATGGAATATCTAGGTATGACTGCATAATGACGGGGGAAACCGGAGACAAACCCATGGCCCAAGGGAACCCCAGTTTTAGGGTAGAATTCATTGGGATGATGAGATATTGGCCTAGTTGAGGAGGGTGACAGACCAAATCCATAAACACCCTCACAAAAAAGACATTAAAGGTGAGAAGGTTGTGGGGGTGCAATCATCTACATCATGTGGGGGAAGTCGACCGGATCAGGGCACCAGATCTCCTAAGAAGGAGCAGGTAGGAAAAAGACAGTTAAAGGGTGATACCAGGGGATGCTTTTGTTGGTGGAGACCTAGATTTAGATATCAAGAGCTTGAGGAGGAGGTCGAGCGTGATGTTTAGAGACCACAGGATGATGAGGAGCACTTAAATATACCTAGTGTGGCATGGGTGTCACCTTTATTAAAGACCTCTCTAATAGCCCTAGTTGACACCTTGGTGGAAAGGATAGAGCCTACACACATAGAGGCATGTGTTGAGGAGGTGACACCCATGGATGAGATGTTGATAGTTGCTTAGGTATTAGGAGTTATGATCAATTCTATAGGTGGTAGATGCCCACGACAGTTCCCTTAGTTTCAGGATGACCTCCTAGCATTAAAAACAAAGGTCATATTATTATGAGAGGCTATTATACAACAAAATGAGGAGTTGGAGGGCATGACAGTGGTTTCAGTCAATTCCACAACCAAATTGAGTCACGATGGGGAGCAGTCGGATTCCCTACTGGTGCAACTAGAGTACACGTTGGGGCATGAGAGCAGCCCTCTTTGAGCATACATAGATGGGGCTGATAGAATTGTGATGTTACCTTTACCCATTGGATAGAGAGAGACAAAGTGACCTAGTCATATTTCATGTGTTGACTAGGGTAGCGACATGAGACAACCTGAGGTGCACAGGATAAAACACCCACATGTTGGGGTTGTTCTATGTGCAATAGTTCATGCATTTTCTCCCTTTCTTTGGGTTGGATGGCGAGATATTCTAAGTTGGTACCCTATGGAGTGGGTTATGGAGATGGTGGTGGACTTGGGTGCAGCTCAACAGGAGCTTCTAGGCATTGTAGATACCAGCAATGCAGACTGGAATTAGGTTATGGATGGGACTACCTATCATCTCCCATGTATGTCGGTTGACAAAATTCGGGATGGTGCAATTGACCTAGAAGTTGAGTGTGCACATTCGCTAGCGGAGTCTCATTCAAAACTAATGGGTAACTAGTTTATGGATAGTCT
This sequence comes from Pinus taeda, assembly GCA_000404065.3. Taxonomy (NCBI): domain Eukaryota; kingdom Viridiplantae; phylum Streptophyta; class Pinopsida; order Pinales; family Pinaceae; genus Pinus; species Pinus taeda. The sequence continues at coordinate 57,089 of APFE030851306.1, read as the reverse complement.
CTTTCAGTTTTCTTGGTATGGAATTTATATACAGGATTGCTGGGTGTTTGAAATATTCTGGCAAGAGATTTTTGGAGGAGGTGGCATTGGAAAACCACCAGATGATGCCTTTCATGGAGCTAGGGGCTCTTCACTTTTGTGTGGGGCACAAAGGATGTAGAGGAGAAAAATAGTGGTGGCATCGCTACTGACACATTGGGAGAGTTTCTTCTTAGATCCCTCAAGGAGTGTTTAGAGTGAATATCTATTCGTCGACAAGAATAATGATGTGATGGTGGAGGTGATGATACTGATCAGGTGTGGCCTGACACATATAAACATAGCTCTAGGCCATCACATCGAGGGATGTGTGGGCGAATCTAGCATTGAGGAGTGGTCTATAGGTAGGCATGGAGATGCATGATGGTGTGTTGTAGTGTGTTGGACTACATTGCAAAGTGGGAATGCCTCACATCACATTGAGTACATGCAGGGAGTGACAGGTGCAGTGACATAGGTAGGAAGCAGGATGGTATGGGATGGAATAGCTACATCGAGGGTATCAACATTGTATAGTGGTAGGCCTGGTGTACAGTGGCATGTCCAAGACTACTAGGATGATCGATGGTATACAAAGGTGTATGGTGCTGCACAGGGAGGTCTTGGAGTGTTGCCTCCATAGACACCGATCGATGGAGATACCAAGAATTCCTTTGGGTGTTTGAAATATTATGGCAAGAGATTTTTGGAGGAGGTGGCATTGGAAAACCACCAGATGATGCCTTTCATGGAGCTAGGGGCTCTTCACTTTTGTGTGGGGCACAAAGGATGTAGAGGAGAAAAATAGTGGTGGCATCGCTACTGACACATTGGGAGAGTTTCTTCTTAGATCCCTCAAGGAGTGTTTAGAGTGAATATCTATTCGTCGACAAGAATAATGATGTGATGGTGGAGGTGATGATACTGATCAGGTGTGGCCTGACACATATAAACATAGCTCTAGGCCATCACATCGAGGGATGTGTGGGCGAATCTAGCATTGAGGAGTGGTCTATAGGTAGGCATGGAGATGCATGATGGTGTGTTGTAGTGTGTTGGACTACATTGCAAAGTGGGAATGCCTCACATCACATTGAGTACATGCAGGGAGTGACAGGTGCAGTGACATAGGTAGGAAGCAGGATGGTATGGGATGGAATAGCTACATCGAGGGTATCAACATTGTATAGTGGTAGGCCTGGTGTACAGTGGCATGTCCAAGACTACTAGGATGATCGATGGTATACAAAGGTGTATGGTGCTGCACAGGGAGGTCTTGGAGTGTTGCCTCCATAGACACCGATCGATGGAGATACCAAGAATTCCTTTGGGTGTAGTTCAACTAGGATCAATGGGGACACATATGACTAATACTTTATGGTATCCATAGGGAATCACATGCCTGAACCTCTTCTACATCACTTACATGAATGGTCAATCTGGTTGTTTTCCTTTGACACTCTGGGCATGAGTAATAAGGGACAGGGAACTCACCCAAGATATTTGGATGACACGGTGCGATAGAGGGGAGACTTCTCAGTGGGGGCATCGAGTCGGTGCACGAGTTGATAGCCACAAGTCGAGATATTAGGTGATTGCCTACAGAGATGGCATATCATTCATCATTGATCATATGCCTTGGGAACTGGTCACAAGGTAGACATGTTTCACTCTTTCCACGGGACATGTCTGGACCATGCATCAACAGAGGATTCCATGTATGATTGAGATAGTTGTCCAATATGTATCCATCTTCCTGACATTGTATCGACACATTCTCCAAGGGGTGGGTAGCCAAACCAATGATGATGGTTGGTAGGAATAGGATGGATCTGCATACACTGGTTCAATTGCACATATCAAATACCCATCTATTGGTTTCATTCAATGGGTAGCTATTTGGCACACGTCATTTCAAGTGGTCATGAGTACTACACAGTGGTAGGAACAAGACAATTTATCATGCCTTATATTAGTTCATGATGTATGAAGTCTATATACGGGTGGCATGTAGGGATTAGAGATGAGGCCCAAAAGGATTCTGTCAGTTGTTAGGGCTATGCCGCAATAGGTTTGGCTATGGGATGCAGGGATTTAGTTGATCAATAAATCATTTGTGATGATTGGAGTAGAGAGTGATATAGTTCGCTATTGGGATGACACGCATGGGGGTTCACAAAGGGTTTCATCATATGGGGAGGCATACATTCTCTATTACTACACAAGTTCGGAGTTAGATTTGGATGGGTAGGCCTTGGTGCCATGGAGATGCCAATGAAAGATGTGTCTCACCTCTTTCAGTATTCCATCATCGAGTTCCAGGAGAGGAGAATACTATCTACACACGATGGGGAGTATGATATAGTCAGAGTAGCATAGTGTCATCATGATGGCACCACTCTGGGATTAGTAGGGAATTGGGGCATCACAACTCTTCATAGGTTAATAACCTTTAGGGATGCACCAGCTACTACAGGGGGAGATCATTCATATCTTCCATTGGACTTTAGTAAGTCACTGATGGAGTAGGGGACTTCTCGTACTTCCACCAGGCAGGATAATGAGTTGAGCGAGGGGAGCTTTATGCTAGGCAAGATGTCCTTGGATCCTAGTATTGAAGGATTCTTTCATATCAGGACAGTGTTGAGGCCAGGGATGATTTAGTGGCACATCTGGACCCTGGCACATGTTGTAGTGACAGTGGGGAGAGATAGTTAGAGAGGCTGATCATTCAGGCATTACTTGAGGAAAATTATTTTTGGTGAATTAGAGGAGCTTGTCAGTTGAGAATGCTACTTGGGAGGGCAAACTCATACTTGAGCATCCAGTACTAAAGTTTCTTAGGGACAAGAAACATTTGGGAGAGGAGGATTGTCATGTCCCTTCCTAAATTATCCTGGAAAATTATTAATTTCTACATTTTCGGGCCAATTTTGGAGGTGATAGGGGCCCATTCGATTTTATTAGGAGGCTATACTTAGTAGAAGTTATTTCGATGTGGTTAAGTATACGTGGGGAGCACCCATACAAGGGGAATACACATTCCCTAGTTTGAATTGCATGGAGGGGAAATCAATGGTTAGGTGAGGGACCCACAATGGAGGGAAAAATACTCCATGAAATCTATATAAGGAAGGAAACTCTTTTGGGGATCTTATCTTTTCACATATTGAACTCAATCTTAGTTGCTCAAGCTACTTATATGGGTTACTGTGATGTTTAGAAAATGAGTATCTCCGAGAGGAGATCTCAACCCTTACTTCTGTCGACTTTGAGTGCCACCCTTAAGAGGGATCTCTCTTCATCTCATTGCATAGTAGCACTAGGGAGACAAGTTACATTAGTTGTATGTGAGTTCCAGCAGTAGGGAAAGTAAAAGCAAGGAGGCCAAGTTACAGCCACAGGGAAAGGAGAAACAAGAGGTACGAGTTACAACAATAGGAAAATAACAGTAAGGAGACTGAGTTCCTGCAGCAGGGAGAGTAGCAGTAGTGTAGAGCAGGGAGAGTGACAATAGTGTAGGGACTCCACAACTATTGGAGTGAGATTTGTTGGGGAAAAATTATCCCAGGGATTTGGGGTTGGCGGGATGGGAGATCATTTAGAGGTCCATTTGAGGAGGATTGTTGGAGTTGGGAGTGCATACATTGACAAGATCAGTCACGTCAGCATAATTCACATTTAGAGGAGGTCCAAGCTATGAAGGGTCAATTTTTGAAGGTTGGAACCAAGGGAAACCCTTTCTAGGTTTTTTTGGGTGTTTGGTGAGGCACACGCTCCTAATTTTTTAGAACATTTTGGGAAAATATAAGGGGTCAAACAGGGGTCCCAACTCAGTCAACGACTAATGGAGCTAGGGGGAATTTGGTCTAAAATTCCGAGGTCAACATTTGGTCAAGTCCTTCATACGTTATTATTGGCTTCTTGCATAGAGACTAGGATAAATTTTTACAAATTTTTTTGAGCAACTAGAAGGGTCTAAAAATAGATCATTTCAAGAAACAACTTTCTTGGCACTAAAAACGTGCCTCTTGGGCCAGATTACCAGTAGATTTGAGGAGGATGTTCAATTGTTTCTTTTGGGTTTTTTCTAGCTGTTACACAAAAATATCATCACCATGATTATTTGCAGTCAGTATGGGTCTATCATCACTTATACTAGCCTCCTAAGAAAGTCTTAGACCTTAGCTCTTCATGTCAAGCTTTGCAAATGAGAGAAAGACATTGAAAATCAATATTACTCTGGTTCCACACTTTCTCCTACTTTTGCCTGCGGGCCCGCACCTTTTGTTCATATTACCTGCGTATCTGCACGCTCTGTCTCTAAAGGGGTGGGTGCGTACCCCTGTAAAAGTCAAAAAAGCGCACGTTTATCCTAAAAAACTCACTTTTGGGTTATTCTAGATGTTTCTAGAAGGATTTTGACGTGGATTATTTGCTCAAAGTGGTTCATGCATCCCAAAAGAGAAGGAGCTAATCCCTTGATAAGAGGAGCTATCCCTTTGAAGGAGGGCTTTATCCCTTTGAAGGAGGACCTAATAACTTCCCTCCATTGCACTATAAATTAAGGCATTGGGTCAGTTGCTAGGGAGGTTAGAAGCTGAAAATTTTGAGGGTAAATGCTGATGGAATTGGGACTTCCTAGTTAAACTTGAGAGGAGAGATCACATACCTTTTGGTTTCATTGGGAAGTGAGTGAAACTTGTCAAAGTAGAGGAGACTTCTTGTCGGACCCTGGGAGGATCTTGTACAACATCAAGGCACAGGTTGTAAAGTTCTTCTTCATTTGAATTAATACAATCAGATTCATTTTTCTCAACAAATTGTCTTATGTGTGTTTTGTTTCATAATCTCCTTGATCATTATGATGAATATGCTTTATGATATTGGCTTTTCAGGTGCTATTTAATTTGTTTGCTTGTTTGTGTTTGCAGACTTACACTTCAAGCAAGCTCATTTGGAGCGAGGGAGCAAGGCTTCCACAAACTTGCATTGGACCCAAGGTAGGCCTAAAACACTTGTTTGGCTTTGTTTTTAATTGCATATTTAGAGAAAGATAGTTTTTGATTGGCTTGCTTGTCACTAGATACATTTAGATACTAGGAAGGTCGATCTTGTCCACAACCTCGACTCATTCTGCGTGACAAAATGGCGACTCCGCTGGGGACTTGATTGTTTTCCTTGTTTTTACTTTGGCCTGAGAAACTTGCCTTTTTGTTTCTGTTTTTGGCTTGTTGTGTGTGGAATTGGGTGGATTTAGTGGATCTAGGTTTGTCTTGGATTTTCATAACTTTAGGAGAAGTCTGCATCTTGTGCTTGTATCACAGTGCATATCTCTACGCATGTTTACTTTGCACACAGAGCATGCACGCACCTGTGCAAACTTTGAGCCTGCGGACCCTGCTAAACTTTTGAAAAACTAAAATTTTACTCTTTCAATTACTTTTATTTTGGTTTAGATGTTGTTATCCTCTACCCATACTTGGATGTGACTTGTTAAAAGCTTTCCTTGGTTTAATTTCATTGGTGTTAGGGTTTTAGGTGAAATTCCTAGAAGTTTTGGTTGCCGGTCTTGATTTTCATTTTGGTCGTGTAGTAGCTCAGAGCTTAGAAGTGTAAAAGCCTTAGATCACCTTGGTTGTTACTATCCTTCTCATGAGTCTGACCATTTACAAAATCAACCTTTGTTGAGGAATCCATCTTGTGTTTTCTCTTTGCGAAACTTCGAAAAGCTTGTGTTAAAAGCTTGGATTTCACTTTTACAAAAAAGAACAAAAATCACTTGTTTTTGACTGATTTGTGATTCTGGACAAGTTAGTCCTTGGTTTGCTTATTTCCAAGTAAAACATCCTTGAAAAAACAAAAACATCTTGTAAGCTTTTACTTCAAGTATTTTTTTATAGTTTGTAGATCTTAAGATTTGCTTTATTCATAGTTTTCTCAAGATTTGCTTTAGTCGTAGTTTTTGAGTGTTTTTTATAAAAATACAGAAAACTCTTTTGAAAAAGTTTGTTTTGGTAGCATTTGAGTGTTTGAATAAAAAAAGGAAATTCTTGTGCACATAACTAGTTGTCTCATTTTGAGTGCATTGGAACAAAAACTCTTCTTTTAATTTGTTTGTTAAGAAAGATTTGTGTTTACACACATTTGCATTCTCAAACTCTTTCCTAGCTAGAAGTTCATTGAAGAGAAAATATTGTTTAATCATCTTAAGTGCATCCTTTTAGTGATTTCGAGTCGAGTCTTCACACCACGAGTTTCATCTCTGCACCTCTTGACTTAATCAAAAACCAATAAAAATAACGCTTAAAGTAAAATTAATCTAGAAATATTTTTATTTCTAGGGCTCTATTACACCAACATAGCTTAGGCTAGTGTCTTGGAGTAGGGAGTGCTTAACTCTCCAAGACAGTAAACCAAACAAGTAGCTATATCTTGCGGTAGGAGAGAAATCCAATTGTTGCATCTATGCTCTAGGAAATCTCCTCTTAAAGGAGAAGCATGAGATTGTGTCCGAACCAGTGTGGGAATCAATCCTTCCTCATTGGGAACGACACCATATATTCACGTATTACAAACAGTAAACCTCGGATTAACCATTGTCGAGGAGCCTGGGGTCACTTGTTGGTAAACCTTGGTTTATGTCAAGGAGCCTTCAAGGGGATTGAGCTTGTTACTCTGCCCTTGCGTGCGTATCAGATCGTAGATTGTTCCCCCAGGTATATTTGTTTTTGTTGGTAACCATACTGATCATATTCTATAGGATTATTCCTAAGGTGACGGTGGCGGGAAGATCCCACTATACCTAGAGCAAACGTCAGCTAGACTCACTTGGATTTTCTGGGGGGTTCTCTTCACTCGAGACGGTTAAGTGGAGAAACTTGTGCCAGTCTATTCATTAAGGAGGTTTTCGCGTAATTGTTCCAACCACTATTTCTGTATCGAACTCTGCGATGTTGGATTTCATCACCAACTAGTGTTTTTGGTACAGAAAGTTACTGTTTGTGTGTGACTGATCTCCTAGATTCTTTAGGCGTGTGATTCAATTTGTTGGTTCTTTAGAGGCTTTAGGTGGTTTTCATTGAGATTTTACTTTTTTTTCGTGTGAAGTAGTTAAAAGTTTTTTACCGTGGCTGAATTACCGAGGAAGTCCCGTAGACTTTGGGGCCAACCTCTTGAGTTTTCACCAAGCCATCTTGAAGGGCTACGGGCCCTGGTAACTCCTAGAGACAGTAGAAGTGGGTCACCTGAAAGAGGAGAGTCTGCTTTGGTGGGATATAATCCTAATTTTTCAGCGTTAATAACAGATTATAGTACAGAGCCTGTATCTATTTCAGAAATTACTGGTAGTGTTGCATCTACTAGTGATATAGGTGAAGAACCTGAAATATCTGAACCTGAATCTAAAATTGCTGCTACTCCAATATTAGGGTTTGCTTCTCCAACTTCTAGTGGTCTTAGTTCACCTAGGGTAGAAGGAATAATTACCCAAGATCTTCCTTCTGGACTAATAGCTATTGAAGAACTTGCTATTTCGGACAACGAAGAAGGCATCCCTATTCCAGAAGATCAACCTACCTTAGACCTTAGGGAGCGTGAATCAATCTTTTACAGTCCACCTAGGAGTAGTGCTTGGTATCTTGCATTGACTAACTTTTTGGAAAACCCGGGACTAATTTTTTCACCACCTCGTATTTCTTATTACCCAACACCTAGAGGTTACTATCCTCCGTTGAATATGTCTAAGCAGTCGTCCATGTTTTCTCAATCTCTGGAAGCCTTTTTGTATGGTGGTCCTTCTATTCCCGTGGGTATCAATCCATGTCTGGTAATTTTTCAAGAGCATCTCCTCAACCTATTGAACAAAAGTTATTAACTGGAAATAATGGTACTAAACCGTTGAGTGTAGAAGATATTCTCATGATGTCAGGTTCTATTCCCAATCCTCATCCGTAAGGTGGCCAGTCTCCACCAGGGGGGCAACCTCAAGGTACCCAGTATGTCCCTGGGGGCAACCTCAAGGTACCCAGTATATGCCTGGGGGGCAAGCTCAAGGTACTCAGTTTGTGCCTGGGGGGCAACCTCAAGGACAGTACATACCTACGGGACAGTACATTCCTCAAGGTCAACCCCAAACTCAGTATGTACCTCAAGGTCAACCTCAGTATCAATATGTACCTCAAGGTCAACCTCAGTATCAATATGTACCTTAGTGTCAACCTCAATATCAGTATGTACCTCAAGGTCAACCCTAGTATCAGTACGTGCCTCAGGGATATCAACCCCAAGGTCAGTACCCAACTCAAGGTTACCAACCACCTTCGGGTCAATCATATTATCAACCCTACCCTCAACCCGGTTATGGTCCTCAATATCCTCAACCTGTTATGGGTCCATACCCCGGAACGAATTTAGTGTGGGATCCAACTCAATCCCAACAGGTTTTGCAACCGAATGCGCAGTTGTCATCTCAAACTGGATAACCCTTGACTTCTGGTTCATCCCAGCAACCTGTCCAGTCTACTGTTCAAACTTCTGCACCTTTTGTAGTTTCTCAGTCTGGGCCTAGTACACTTCGTACTCCACCTCAAACGTCTACTAGAACTACTGCAACATCTACTGCATGTACCCCACCTTCTTCTGGAGTATTGACAGCTCCGATTTCTACTCTCCCTGCATCTGCTCCTCAGACATCTTTACCTCAGTCTGGACCCATGGTCCACACTTCGGTTTAGATGCCTGTAGGAAGTACAGTTGTCACCACTCAACCTCAGTTTAATAAAAAACTGTACCAAGGACAATCCAATACGGTCCTGCTACGCATCAACCAACCTATCAGTATCAACCGTACCCTGGGTATACATATCAACAACCTTAGTAACCCCAGTATGGTCTAGTTAATCCTGGTTTTCCAGGAGGACAAAATATCCCAAATGCAATTCCAATTCCTATTTATCCTAGATATCCTCCTCCTGGGATCGGTCTACAGACCCAGAGTTTTAGGGACCCTAATCATCAGTTACTATTTATCGCAACTTTGGACTTCCTGACTTAACGCGCCTTACGAACGATCCAATTAACTATCTTCAATATTGGCCGCCAATGCCACATAAGTTTCCCAGTGATATTCCTAAGTTCAAAGGTAAGCCAGGAGAGGACCCCTCGAACCATGTGATGACTTATCACCTCTGGTGTGCGTCTAATTCCATTTCAAATGATTCAATTCGTTTACGACTTTTCCAGCGCACTCTAATTGGTCTTGCAGCCAAGTGGTACATTGAGTTACCGCGAGCCACTTTTGATAACTTTAGTCAGTTAACTGCTTCGTTTTTAACTCATTTTTAGTTTCCAGTCAGATATGACAATGGCACGGAGTTATTAACTTCGTTAAATTAGTCAACGTCCACTTACATTTCAGATCATATTCATGAATGGAGACGTCAACGGCGTTTAGTGAAAGTTTTTATCCCGGATCAGATCTTAGCTAAATGGTTTGTAAAATCTTTACTGCCCAAGATCACTGAAGGTGTAGCTAAGGCCAGAGTCGTTACTGAGGAGCAAGTAATTGCTCAAGCACAATACCTTGACTTAGTTTATACTCAGTCGGGTACATTACACGAGAAAATCCCTGATCTACCCAAACAAAATCAAATCGATGCTGCTCCTTCAGGTTCTCATGCCACTGATGGTATGATTGGTACGATTAATACCAAAAGTAAGAAGAAGTCTTCCAAGAATGCTCTCGTATCATAATCTCGCCAGATTCCCCGACAAGAGAGTCTTTCGCAGAACTTTCCACCGATATTCATGTTGTAGAGTCATCTACAGCTAAATCAAAAATCGGTGGTAAGAAGAAAGGGAAGAAGAAGAATAAAACATATAAGAATTCGAAAGAGAAACCCGAAAAAGTGGAATCAACTGATGAAAAATGCAAACCTCGTTATCCATGTCTCATCTGTGATGAAGAACATTTTATGAGAGACTTCCCTCATCATGCAAAGGTTGCAAAAATTGTCAAAGGTTCGCAAACTCCTGCTGTTTTGAAGGATCCTTTTCCAAATCAAGATAGTAAGATGATAAGTTCGTCCTCCAGTGCCAATGAAGAACCCATATTGATGATGTCCCATGTTAGGATTGTGACTCGATCGCAAGATCATGGCAATAAAAGTCCTGTTGATGGTAAAGAAGAAGAATCTTCTTAGTCGAATCCATCAACCTCAGCTCTCGGTTCCGATCCACTACAGATCGAGAAACCTAATCCAGACTTAGTAATCAAACCGCCCGCCAAGGGTATACTTCGAAATTCTGCTTTCAATCCACATGCGAGAGCGGCTCAGAACTATAACATTTTTGAGGATTTAGCTGTTTCACCCTCAGCAATGTTAGCTTTGGAAGTGCTGCAATCATGTCTAGCACAGCACAAATTAATTTTGTCGGCTATAGGAGCTATTGACTTTCAGGACCCGAACCTTATAATCTTCGATCTAGAAAATAGTGCACCATGCTTACCTCATCAAATGGCTATCCAGATTCTAGTGAGTCAAAAATAGACCTGTTCATAGGACTATGATTGATGAGGGAGCTTCCACGTGTATTATATCGATATAGTGTTGGAGATCGCTTGGTTCTCTTTCACTAAATCAATCCCCGAATATTTTGAAGGCCTTTGATGGTTGTGGGTTTCATCCTTTTGGAATTCTACAAGATCTACCTATAGGGGTTGAAGGTAAAATCATTAATCTAGATGTGGAGGTGGTTGATGCCCCTCTAGATTACAACCTTCTCTTGGGTCGTAGTTGGTCTTATGCTATGACAGCTGTTGTTTCATCGGTCTTTTCGTTTTATTAAGTTCCCTCATAAAGGAAGAACGTAACCTTAACCAGTTGGTTCTTACTTTTCATCTGACCCAATCTTTGCTAGAGCATTCACATGTTTGGTAAGCGACGATCCCATATAAGGGTGTTGGAGTAGGACTAGTTAAAGATTCTGGTTTACGGGAACTTTTCCTTTTCCTCCTATCAACGCATCGTCTTCTACTGCAACCATTCATATGATTTCATCAGATACCATTGTTAATGATGATCCTTGGATCATACCGTCTAAATCTGAGATCGACTCATTTGGTACTTTTATGCCTTTGAGTCCGTATGAACTTGTGTATCAAACCATGTAGTCATTTTCTGACACAATATCAACCCAAATCGACTTAATGAATGTGGTCCATGAGGAATCACTTTCGACATCAAACTCAGATTCAGTAACGTTTTTTGAACTTGTTCAAACTGATGAGCAAATTCATGAAATCCTATGCGCCGATGAGTTACCATGGGAAGATATTCATCACAGATCTTCGTTTTTACCCGAGGGCGATCGTTTTGAAAATGATTTTTCATCACTTTTTACGACCGAATATGTCAAGGATGCTCAGAATCCAATGAAACATCATGATTCCGAGTTAAACTTAGGAAATATTTCTCGAACTATTCCCCTTGACATTTCAGTTAAGCCTGGAATTGTTGAAAATGTTCATATAGGTGCCCCTTGTACAAAAGATGAAATTCAAACATATAAGGCCCTATTTCAAGAATTACGCGATGTGCTTGCCTAGTCATATGAGGAAATTCCAGGAATTGACCCAGTAATTGTAATTCATGAAATCAAAACTTACCCAGATGCTAAACCCATCCGGCAACGTTTCCGTCAGATTCACCCAAAAAAAGTTGTTGCGATTAAAGCAGAAGTTGAAAAATTACTCAAAGCAGGTTTCATTTATCCGATCCCGTTAACGGATTGGGTATCGAATATTGTTCCTGTTAACAAAAAGCAAGGGACAAGAAGAATATGTATCAACTATAGGGACATTAATCGAGCATGTCGAAAGGACAATTACCCTACATCCTATATCGATCAAATCATTGATGATTGTGCCGGCAACGAATTTTTCTCCTTCATGGATGGCTTTTCCGGATACAATCAAATCAATATTCTACCTGCTGATCAACCAAAAACGACATTCATTTGTCCATGGGGGACATTTTCTTATTGCAAATTACCTTTTGGGCTCAAGAACGACGGGGCAACTTTTCAACGGGCCATGTCTTATGCTTTTCATGATATCAAGCACATTGTGCAACCCTATCTCGATGACTTGCCTCCTCATTCATTACATCGAGCTGATCATCTCATCCATTTAAGGGCAATCTTTATGAGGTGTAGGCATTATCGGATTAGGTTGAACCCCCACAAGTGTGTTTTCTGTATTGAAACGGGTTGGTTACTGGGTTTGTTGTTTCGAAAGCCGGCATTCACGTCGATCCCTCAAAGGTTGAAGCCATTATCAAATTGCCTCCTCCATCGAGTCTTTGCCAACTCCAAAGTTTGCAAGGGAAAGCAAACTTTTTACGTCGATTCATCCCTAACTACGCTGAGATTACAAAGGGTTTTACCCGGTTGTTGAAGCTGAATACTTCATTCTTTTGGGACGAGATCGCTGAGAAATCTTTTGATGCAATAAAACACCCGTTGACCCATGCACCGTTGTTGCATCCTTTTTTTCATATTACCTGTGTATCTGCACGCTCTATCTGTAAAGGGGTGGGTGTATGCCCCTGTAGAAGTCAAAAAGGCGCAAGTTTATCCTAAAAAACTCACTTTTGGGTTAATTCTAGATGTTTCTAGAAGGATTTTGACGTGGATTGTTCGCTCCAAAGTGGTTGATGCATCCCAAAAGAGAAGGAGCTAATCCCTTGATAAGAGGAGCTATCCCTTTGAAGGAGGGCTTTATCCCTTTGAAGGAGGACCTAGTAACTTCCCTCCATTGCACTATAAATAAAGGCATTGGGTCAGTTGCTGGAGAGGTTAGAAGCTAAAAATTTTGAGGGTAAATGCTGATGGAATTGGGACTTCCTAGTTAAACTTGAGAGGAGAGGTCACATACCTTTTGGTTTCATTGGGAAGTGAGTGAAACTTGTCAAAGTAGAGGAGCCTTCTTGTCGGACCCTGGGAGGAGCTTGTACAGCATCAAGGCACAGGCTGTAAAGTTCTTCTTAATTTGAATTAATACAATCAGATTCATTTTTCTCAACAAATTTCCTTATGTGGTTTGTTTCATAATCTCCTTGATCATTATGATGAATATGCTTTATGATATTGGCTTTTCAGGTGCTATTTAATTTGTTTGCTTGTTTGTGTTTGCAGACTTACACTTCAAGGAAGCTCATTTGGAGCGAGGGAGCGAGGCTTCCACAAACTCGCATTGGACCCAAGGTAGGCCTAAAACACTTGTTTGGCTTTGTTTTTAATTGCATATTTAGAGAAAGATAGTTTTTGATTGGCTTGCTTGTCACTAGATATCTTTAGATACTAGGAAGGTTGATCTTGTCCGCAACCTCGACTCATTCCGCGTGACAAAATGGTGACTCTGCTGGGGAAATCATATGAATGGTATCTTGATGAAATCTGATGGCAACTTTTGTCGGCTATAGGAGTTGTTGACGTTCAGGACCCGAACCTTATAATCTTCGATCTAGAAAATAAATGCACCACACTTACCTCATCAAATGGCTATCCAGATTCCAAGTGGTAGTAAAAAACAGGCCTGTTCATAGGACTGTGATTGATGAGGGAGCTTCACGTGTATTATGTCGAATACAGTGTTGGAGATCGCTTGGTTCTCCTTCACTAAATCAATCCCCGATGATTCTGAGGCCTTTGATGGCCGTGGGTTTCATCCTTTTGGCATTTTACAGGATCTACCTATAGGGGTTGAAGGTAAAACCGTTAATCTAGATGTGGAGGTGGTTGATGCCCCTCTAGATTACAACCTTCTCTTGGGTCGTAGTTGGTCTTACGCTATGACAACTCTTGTTTCATCGGTCTTTCGGCTTATAAAGTTCCCTCATAATGGAAAGATCGTAACCTTAAACTAGTTGTCTTAATTTTCATCCGACCCAGCCTCTGCTGAGAACATTTTATTATTGGTTGAATCTTAAGAACGAAGTCATGGATTTTGTGGCTAGATGCTAAGATTAAGAACATGTAAAAGTAGAATGTAAGTATCCAAGGGGATTACTACATTTGATTATGATTCTAGAGTGGAAATGGGAGGTGATTTCCATTGATTTCATCACACATGTTTTGAGGACATCTAAAAATCATGATTCCATCATGGTTTTGGTGGATAGGTTGACAAAGGTAGCACACTTCATTCCAATGAAGTATACCTATTCAACTAATGACGTAGCACATGTCTTCATCTTATATGTAGTGAGACTACATGTTTTTCGCATGAATATTGTGTTATATAGGGATGTTAAGTCAAATTCTAGATTCTGGAAGGAGTTGTTTGCAGGTTTCAACACAGAGTTGGTCTTCATCATAACTTATCATCCACAGACAAATAGATAGACAGAGAGGGCAAAAAATATATTGGAGGACATGTTGAGGATGTATGTGATGCACCAATAGAGGATATCGGAGTTAAAATTTTGTATTTGTTGATTTTTATTACAACAATGGATATCAGGAGTCACTGAGGATGAGTCTACTCGAGGCACAATATGGGAGTACTTGTAATACTCCCATTATTTGGAGTGATCCAGTGAACAGGGTGTTGATAGGACCAAACATGTCAATAGATATGGAATACAAAATGCAGGTAATCAAGAAGAATATGAAGGAAGAATAGGAAACACAAAAATTTATCAAGGTCGAAACAAGACGTTTAAGGAGATCCAAGTTGGGGAACAAGTATACTTGCACATCAATCCCAATAAGAGATCCTTGAGGATTGGATCATGTGCCAAACTGGCACCTCAGTTTTGTGGACCTTTCAAAATTCTTGAAAGGATTGGACCAGTTGCCTATAGATTTGCCCTGCCTCTGACAATGAAAGTGCATAATGTTTTCCATGTGTCATTCCTTAAGAAATATGTTAAAGATGTTAATCATGCGATTGAATGGTCTATATTGCAAGTGGAGCAAGAAGGATAATTCTACCAGGAATATTAGTGTATTTTGCAGAGAAAGATGCTTATGCTCAAGAAAATTGAGCCAATTAAAGTGTAGTGCAAGCACTTTGGGCCGATGAAGCTACATGGGAGATGACCGATTAGATGCAGGTTATGTATCCTTCTCTAATCACTAATTGAGTGAATAGTTTTGGCATATGTTTTGGTGTGATGTTGTTATATTTATATATGTATATGGATGTAAATACTTCCATGAGGTATGTTATAAATCTATAATAAGTGATATGGGTGTAATGTTGTTATGTTGCCATGTTGGTTTACTTTCAGTAGGTTAATCATTGTAAATATTGCATCGAGCTAAGTTATAAATCTCCATGTAGGAATTTACAGGGTAAGTTCCTTAGATAGAACACCAAAAGACACCACTCACAAACAAATCATAAATCAATACACTAGTATTCTTGATGTGGTTAAAACCCTCAAAGAGAACAATCACATAAAAAATGACCCTCCATGCTCTTTAAATAGAGATCATGGACCAATCGGGCGTTAAGCCTTAGATCAAGTGTCGGTAATACCAAGGAGAGAATGAATCGTCAGATCACTTCATGTCTAGAACATATCGTGACTGTCAGATTGTAAGTTACAAAAAGTACATACTAAAGAAACACACTTTACCTAACTATCCACTAGACCGAGTTATACTTAGTTATTTCCTATGGGTCAGAATATCCTAACATCCCCCCTTAAGAACAACTTGGGATAGGATTGAAGGATGTGAAAATATGAAACAATCGGAGAAGGAGGGAAGCATTAGAGCCTATCCCCTCTTAGTGACAAATTCTTGAACTCCAACCATATTTTGAAGTTTAGTAAACTTCACCTTTGTGAGAGCCTTTTTAAATATGTATCCAACATGATCATCTGTTGAACAATATTTCACTTCAAGAACATGTTCATGAATGAGCTTTCTAATGAAGCTAATGTGTAGTTCAATGTATTATTTTTGATCTGAATTGGATCCATGAAGATTATCAAAGTGCCATGACTATATTAAGGCAGGATAGACATCGAATTTATAAACACATAGAAATCAAGAAGACCTTTGGATAGTGGTAGATTGCAACCAGCAAGGAACAACGAGGAACTCGGTCAAAGCTCACTGACCAAGGCCCATGGAGTCCATGCAGGAGGAAAAACTGGCACTTGGG
The DNA here is from genome assembly GCA_000404065.3 of Pinus taeda. Classification (NCBI taxonomy): domain Eukaryota; kingdom Viridiplantae; phylum Streptophyta; class Pinopsida; order Pinales; family Pinaceae; genus Pinus; species Pinus taeda. The sequence continues at coordinate 40,891 of APFE030851306.1, read as the reverse complement.
AAGCCTAGATTAGGAAACGAAGGCCATAATCATGCATCGCTGGGAAATACCCCTTGAGAAGGAAAGGCCCCAAGCACTCAGTCGCATGGGAAGCTAGGAAACCGTGGGAAAAGTGCTAAGGGAAAAGGCAGGACCCGCACTCGAAAACCGACGGTATATCAGGTACACCCTTGGGCAGTAAGCGGATTTGGCTGAAGCCAAGTGATTCCATTCATCACACGACACATGTCCAGTGGATGAGAGATAAAACCATAGCTCATCACATGCTAACGATCGAGCAAGTCAACTGTGCAAAATGAGTGAATAATGTTGGATCTGGGGGGTCCAGATCTAATGGTAGAGATCGTGCCTGATGGAGAAATTGGATTTGACAGGGGAATCAAGCCATGACATAAAGGAGTTTGAAGTTCAATTTGACCACTGAGTTGGCCAATGAGTCATTCCATAGTGCAACTGGAAAACCAAACCATCGAGGAAGAGCTGGTGCAGTTCGTGAGAGGACAAGTAGCCACTTCCCTGTGGACGATGGCAATGACGCAGAGGCAGGGAACTCCAAATGAACAGTAGCAAGAAAATCAAAGGGGCAGAAGAGGAATCGAATGGTCATGAGATAGACTTTCTTTAAGCCTTGAACAGACGGAGAACAAACGACGAAGAAGAGAGAAGAAGAGAACGAAGACAGAGAGAGAAAAGAAGAGATAGTGAAGCAAAAAGGAGAAAATAGAGAGTCGATCTGACCTAAGGTAGCATCGGGCAAACAGAAAGCTTGAGAGGTTCAAGCAATCCTTGAGAGGATCTATTAGGAATTGAGCACCACATTAGGCTTCTCCCATTAAAGACCATAGAGGTCAAGTTCTAGTAAGGAAAAGGGTCTGTGTACTCTAGTGGATTGGGGTATCCAAGAACCACCATGCCAAACATTATCTATTTCAAGAGACTCAAATTGGGCTCCTCATTGTAAATCTCTACTTTAAAGACACAATAAAATAAAGACACCATTGAAAGCTGGATCGGAGACGTAGCCCTAGAGGATAGGGTGAAATCCTTATTAATTTTTTGTGTTCTTGTATTTGCTTATTATGTTTCTCCTACTATTTTCCATTCTTCCAGTGTCTGTGTATTTTGCAATCTGATTGATCCATTGCCTAAAATAACATAGACACACACCAACACATGAGTCTGTAATACCTTCATTCATTAATTAATTAACTAAGGTCACTCACGATTGATTTTCAGATCAAGTGGTATTATAGCCTTACATTATTAAGGTTAGACAAGCTTGTGTTGGTTTAGGAGAAGGAGAGTTGGTCGAAACTAATCTTGAAATTCGGAGTCTATCCTTGGAAGACAATGTCAGAGGAAGGTTCTATGGGGGCAAGCCCTCAATTCCTAGATAGTTTCCTAGCCATAAAGTCCATGGTAGAAGAAATGTATAGGGACTTTAGAAAACATAAGGATGAAGATTCATCAGGCTCTAGGCAAGAAAAAAGAGAAGATGAGTCACATTCCCATGACCACTCAAAAGGCAAAGAGAAAGAGGAAATCTTTCTAACATCTCCTGATAGCCCTAAAAAGAAAGCCTCTTTGATAAAACTGGATGTTAAATTTTATTTACCTGTATATGATGGAGAGTTGAATGCAGAAAAGGTAGACAATTGGATTAGAAAAATTGATGTTTATTGTAGAGTACAGAATATCGACTCAGACAAGAGCAAGATTCAGCTGACAAGCATATGCCTTGGAGGCACTGCCTTGGTTTGGTGGGAATGCAGAACCCAAGCTAACATGAAAAGACATGGTAAGACCATCTCTGTCTAGAGTGAATTGTTTTTGCATCAAAAAGTAGTTCTATCCATTGGCCTACATGCAGCATGCCATGATGAGTTGGCTAACTCTTTGACAGTTGAAAAGGAAAAGTGTGCAAGGGTGCACTGAAGAATTTATAAAGATATAATTGATTCTAGGAATCTCATTAGACTCACCCGAGACTCTGTTGAAGTACATTGGTGGTCTACACAACTACATGACGCACACCATCCTCATGTTTAAACCCACTAGAATAGATGAGGTATCTGTACAAGCTATTCATCTAGAAGCTAGAGGAAATAATAGAAGTCCAGAAGTTGGGGGATCATCCCAACCCATTGCAAGCCAGAATAAGGAGAAAATAAAGCAAAAGTGGAAAGAAAGGAAGGATAACACTGCATAGAAAAGCAAGGCTTCATGCACTCATTGTAAAAAGGATGGGCATGATTATGAGAATTGTTGGATTCTACATCCAAAGCTAAGACCTAAGACATTCGAAGGCAAGAAGAAGGAGACTATTGCAGCTATTTAGAAGGATTTGGGGTCAGACTCGGGAGATGAAACAACCATTGTAGCCATAGGTATAGGAGGTAAGAATTCTGAAGCATCTACTAGTAATTCTACACAATCTACTATTGATGAAGAAAATGAGAGAAAAAGACATGAGCTTTTCCATATTCGAGTTATTTCCAAAAATCAAAGGATTGATACTTTTTTTGATAGTGGCTCACAAGTAAATTTAATTTCTGAAGCAATTTTATAGAAGTTAGGATTAGCAACTTCACCTCACAAGAAACCACACCCATTAGGATGGTTAAATGATAAAGCACAACTACAAGTGACTAGATAGTGCAAACTCAAGTTTTCTTTTGGGTCAACATTTGTAGATGAGGTTGAGTTAGACTTAATTCCTTTGGATATATGTGGAATTGTTTTGGGAAGTCCTTAGTTGTATCATAGGAAAGTTGTTTTCTATAGAGATTAGAACAAGTATCTACTTGTTAAAGACATAATCAAATACTTTGTAAGAGCTCATAAGCTCAAGAATAATGATACTCTCATAAACACAAGGAAGATGAAAAGAATGATAAATTCATGCAAACAATTCTTATTGATGGTTGTAAAGGAAAAGAAACCTGAGAAAATCAATGTATTTGAGGGTTGTAATGCTAAACAACAAGCTGATTTAGAAAAGGTTGTTTCAGGGTATGATATATTTTTTCAAGAACCTAAAGGCCTGCCATCCAAAAAGGAAATAGACCATGATATTATTTTGTAGCAAGATGCTCCATTGCCTAACATTGGAATGTATAGGTTGTCTGCTTTAGAGAATGTGACCACTTTAGACAATATATTAATGTAAAAGAAAGAAAAATTACATAAGCTTCACTCATGAACAGTCACCTAAAAACTAACCCTCCATGCTCTTTAAATAGAGACCATGGACCAATAGGGTGTTAAGCCATAGATCAAGTGTCGGTAAAACCAAGGAGAGAATGAACTGTCAGATCCCTTCATGTCTAGAACATATCGTGACCGTCAGATTGTAAGTTACAAAAAGTACATGCTAAAGAAGCACACATTACCTAACTATACACTAGACCGAGTTATACTTAGTTATTTCCTCTCTGTTAGAATATCCTAACATCCCCCCTTAACAACAACTTGGGATAGGATTGAAGGATGTGCAAATATGACACAATAGGAGAAGGAGGGAGGCATTAGAGCCTATACCCTCTTAGTGACAATTTCCTGAACTCCAACCATAAATTGAAGTTTAGTAAAATTCAACTCTGTGAGAGCCTTTGTAAAGATGTCTACAACTTGATCATCGATTGAAAAATATTGCACCTCAAGAACATATTCGTGAATGAGCTTTTTGATAAACTGAATGTGTAGTTCAATATGTTTGTTGCTGATCTGAATTGGATCCATGAAGATTATCAAAGTGCCATGACTGTATTAAGATAGGAAAGAGTTCAAATTTATGAACACAGAGAGATCAGGAAGACCTTTGGACAGTGGTAGATTGCATCCAACAAGGAACAATGAGGACCTCAGTCAAAGTGTGCTAACTGAGGCCCATGGAGTCCGCGCAGGAGGCAAAACTGGCACTTGGGAAGCCCATATCAGGAAATGGCGGCCATAATCATGCATTGCTAGGCAAAACCCCTTGAGAAGGAAAGGCCCCAAGTGCTTGGTCACATGGGAAGCTGGGTAACCATGGGGAAAGCGCTAAGGCAAAAGGCGAGACCCGCACTCTAAAACCTGCGGTATATCGAGGGCACCCTTAGGCGGTAAGTGGATTTGGTTGAAACTGAGTGATTCCGTTCGTCGCAGAATGTGTGCCTGGAAGATGAGAGAGAAAATCACCACTCATTGCATGCTAATGATTGAGAAAGTCAACTGTTCGAAATGAGTGAATAACGTTGGATCTGGGGCTCTAGATCTAACGACGAAGATCGTGCCCAATGGAGAAATTGGATTTGATAGGGCAATTAAGCCACGACATAAAGGAGTTTAAACTCCGATTTGACTACTAAGTTGGTAGATGAGTCATTCCACAGTGCAATTGGAAAACCAAACCGTCGAGGAAGAGCTAGTGTAGTTCGTGAGAGGACAAGTGGCCACTTCCCTGTGGATGATGGCGATGACGCAGAGGCAAGGAACTCCAAAGGAATAGTAGCAGCAGAATCGAAGGAGCAGAAGAGGAATCGAACAATCATGAGATAGATCAGTTTTATGCCATGAACAGACAGAGAACAGATGAAAAAAAAGAGAGAAGAAGAGAATGAAGACAGAGAGAGCAAAAAGAGACAATGAAGCAAAAAGCAGAAAATAGAGAAACGAACTAACCTAAGGCAACATCAAGCAGATAGAAAGCTTGAGAGGTTCAAGCAATCCCTGAGAGGATCTATTGGAAATTGAGCACAACATCGGGCTTCTCCCATTAAAGACTAGAGAGGTCATGTTCTGGTAAGGAAAAGGGTCTGTGTAATCTAGCGGATTGGGGTATCCAAGAACCACCTTGCCAAACATTATCTATTTTAGGAGAGTCAAATTGGGCTCCTCATTGCAAATCTCTACTTTAAAGACATAATAAAAGAAGGCCACTACTGAAAGCTAGACCGAAGATGTAGCCCTAGAGGATAGGGTGAACTCCTCATTAATTTGTTGTGTTCTTATATTTTCTTACTGCATTTCTCCTACTATTTTCCATTCTTCTAGTGTCTGTGTGTTTTGCAATCTGATTGATCCGTTGCCTAAGATAACATAGACACACACCAAAACATGAGTTTGTAATACCTTCATTCATTAATTAATTAACCGCGGTCACTCACGATTGAGTTTTAGATCAAATGGTATCAAATCTTTAGGCTATTAAGGTTAGAAAAGATTGTGTTGGTTTAGATGTTGAATGCTAACTAGATGAAAGCTCAAATTAGGAGAAGGATAGTTGGTCGAAAATAATCCTGAAATTGGGAGAGTCTATCCTCATAAGACAATGTTAGAGGAAGGTTCTATGGGGGTAAACCCCCAATTCCTAGATAGTTTCCTAGCGATAAATTCCATGGTAGAAGAAATTTATAGGGACTTTAGAAAACATAAGGATGAAGATTCATCAGGCTCTAAGCAAGACAAAAGAGAAGATGACTCACATTCCCATGACCACTCAAAAGGCAAAGGGAAACAGGAAATCTTTCTCACACCTCCTGACAACCCTAAAAATAAAGCCTCTTTGATCAAACTAGATGTTAAATTTGATTTACCTATATATGACAGAGATTTGAATGCTAAAAAGATGGACAATTGGATTAGACAAATTGATGTTTATTGTAGAGTATAGAATATTGACTCAGACAAGAGCAATATTCAGCTAGCAAGCCTACACCTTGGAGGAATTGCCTTGGTTTGGTGGGAAGGCAGAACCCAATATGACATGAAAAGACATGGTAAGACAATCTCTGTCTGGAGTGAATTTGTTTCTGTAATCAAAAATCAGTTCTATCCATTGGCCTACATACAGCAAGCCATGATGAGTTGGAAAACTCTTCGATAGTTGAAAGGGAAAAGTGTGCAAGGGTACACTAAAGAATTTAGAAAGAGAGCATTGATTCTAGGAATCTCACTAGACTCACCTGAGACTCTTTTGAAGTAGATTGGTGGTCTACGCAGCTACATAAGGCACACCATCCTCATGTTTAATCCCACTAGTATAGATGAGGTATTTGTACAAGCTACTCATCTAGAAGCTAGAGGAAAGAATGGAAGTCCATAATTTGGGGGATCATCCCAACCCAATGCAAGCCAGAATCAGGAGAAAAGAAAGTAGAAGTGGAAACCAAGGAAGGATAACACTGCACAGAAAAGCAAATCTTCATGCACTCACTGTAAAAAGAATGGGCATGATGATGAGCATTGTTGGATTCTGCATCTAGAGCCAAGACCTAAGAAGTTTGAGGGCAAGAAGAAGAAGATTTTTGCAGCTATTCAGAAAGATTTGGGGTCATACTTGGGAGATGAAACAACCATTGCAACCACAGGTATAAGAGGTAAGAATTCTAAAGCATCTACTGGTAATTCTGCACAATCTACTATTGATGAAGAAAATGAGAGAAAAGGACATGAGCTTTTCCATATTCGAGTTATTTCCAAACATCAAAAGAATTATACTTTGTTTGATAGTGGCTCACAAGTAAATTTAACTTTTGAAGCAATTTCAAAGAAGTTAGGATTAGCAACTACACCTCACAAGAAACCATACCCATTAGGATGGTTAAATGATAAAGCACAACTACAAGTGACTAGATAGTGCAAACTCAAGTTTTCTTTTGGGTTAGCATTTGTAGATGAGGTTGAGTTAGACATAATTCCTTTGGATATATGTGGAATTTTTTTAGGAAGTCCTTACTTGTAAGATAGGAAAGCTATTTCCTATAGAGCTAAGAACAAGTATCTACTTGTTAAAGATGGAATCAAATACAATGTAAGAGCTCATAAGCTGAAGAATAATTATACTCTCATAAAATCGGGTTAGATGAAAAGAATGATAAATTCATGCAAACAATTCTTACTGATGGTTGTAAAGGAAAAGAGACCTGATAAAACCAATGTATTTGAGGGTTGTAATGCTAAACAGCAAGCTGATTTAGAAAAGGTTGTTTCAGAGTATGATATCTTGTTTCAAGAAGCTAAAGGTCTGCCACCCAAAAAGGAAGAAGTACGTGATATTATTTTGTACCAAGATGCTCCATTTCCTAACATTGGAATGTATAGGTTGTCTACTTTAGAGAATGCGGCCACTTCAGACAATTTATTAATGTAAAGAAAAGAAAATTTACATAAGCTTCTCTCATGAACGATCACCAAAAAAATGACCCTCCATGCTCTTTAAATAGAGATCATGGACCAATCGGGTGTTAAGCCATAGATCAAGTGTCGGTAATACCAAGGAGAGAATGAGTCGTCAGATCACTTTATGTCTAGAACATATCATGACCATCAAATTGTAAGTTACAAAAAGTACATACTAAAGAAACACACTTTACCTAACTATACACTAGACTGAGTTATACTTATTTATTTCCTATGTGTCAGAATATCCTAGCATGCTCCCTTAAGAACAACTTGGGATAGGATTGAAGGATGTGCAAATATGACACAATACGATAAGGAGGGAGGCATTAGAGCCTATCCTCTCTTAGTGACAAATTCCTGAACTCCAACCATAAATTGAAGTTTAGTAAACTTCACCTCTATGAGAGCCTTTGTAAAGATGTCTGCAACTTGATCATCAGTTGAACAATATTGCACTTCAAGAACATGTTCATGAATGAGATTTCTGATAATGTGAATGTGCATTTCAATGTGTTTGTTGCTGATCCATATTGGATCCATGAAGATTATCAAAGTGCCATGACTGTATTAAGACAGGACAGACTTCAAATTTATGAACACAGAGTGATCAGGAACCTTTGGACAGTGGCAGATTGCAACCAGCAAGGAACAATGAGGATCTCGGACAAAGCATGCTGACCGAGGCCCATGGAGTCCACGCAGGAGGTAAAAATGGCACTTGGGAAGCCCATATTGGGAAATGGAGGCCATAATCATGCATCACTGGGAAAAGTCCCTCGACATGGAAAGGCCCCAAGTGCTCAGTCGTATGGGAAGTCAGGAAACCATGAGAAAGTGCTAAGGTGAAAGATGGGACCTGCCCTCGAAACCCGTCAGTATATTGAGGGCACCCTTAGGTGGTAAGCGGATTTGGCTGAAACTGAGTGATTGCATTCATCACACGACGCGAGTTCGGTGGATGAGATAGAAAAATGCCGCTCATTGCATGCTAACAATCGAGCAAGTCAACTGCGTGAAATGAGTTAATGATGTCAGATCTGTGGGCTCTACATCTAATGGCAGAAATCGCACTCGATGGAGAAAATGGATTTGATAGGGGAATTAAGCCATGGCATAAAGCAGTTTGAAGTTCGATTTGACTGCTGAGTTGGCAGATGAGTCATTCCACAATGCAACTGGAAAACCAAACCGTCAAGGAAGAGTTGGTGCAGACTGTGAGAAGGCAAGTGACCACTTCCTTGTGGATAATGGCATTGATGCAGAGGCAGGGAACTCCAAATATACAGCAGTAGGTGAACTGAAGGGGCTGAAGAGGAATCAAACAGTCATGAGATAGATCGGCTTTAAGCCATGAACAGATAGAAATCAAACGACAAAAAATTCTACTAGTAATTTTGCACAATGTACTATTGATGAAGAAAATGAGAGAAAAGGACATGAGCTTTTCCATATTCGAGTTATTTCCAAACATCAAAAGATTGATTCTTTGTTTGATAGTGGCTCACAAGTAAATTTAATTTTTGAAGAAATTTTAAAGAAGTTAGGATTAGCAACTACACCTCACAAGAAATCATACCCTTTAGGATGGTTAAATGATAAAGCACAACTACAAGAGACTAGATAGTGCAAACTCAAGTTTTCTTTTGGGTCAGCATTTGTAGATGAGGTTGTGTTAGACATAATTCCTTTGGATATATATGGAATTGTTTTAGGATGCCCTTACTTGTATGATAGGAAATCTATTTTCTATAGAGCTAAGAACAAGTATCTACTTTGTAGAATTGAGGCTTCTGTGATTAATCATAGTTATAAGAGGAATTTCGGTGTAAATCACATATATAGAGACCTTTGTCGATGCATTTCGAACCAACTAGTGTGGTTCATCGTTAGGACAAGCTGAAGAAACAGATCCAGTCTAGCATGTTAAATAGTCTGAGCAGAGACTCCAATGGCTAAAATCGATTAACGACTAATTTTTGACTTAAGGACCTAGGTCAAACTTTCATTTATTAATATTATTATTATTTTTATTAAATAGTCTGAGTGGAGACTCCAACGACTAAAATCGATTAATGGCTAATTTTTTTACTTAAGGACCCAGGTCAAACTTTCATTTATTATTATTATTATTATTATTATATATTTATTATGGAAATAAGTTGAATTTGGTAAAAATAAATAACATAATAGGTTAGTTTCTTTTAAAAATAATTAAATTATTTATTAAATTAATTATTATATAATATATATATATATATATATATATTATTATATATAAGTTATTTTAATTAAATAATAAAATATGTTGTTAAGAAAAGTTAGGATTAATATAAATAAATACCATACTTCTAATTGTTTAATTTAAAAATTAATTTATATGTTTATTAAATTATTATTAATTATCATATATATATATATATGTATTATAATTAAAATAATAATATTAGGTAGTTAGATAAAAGTTTAGGATTAATAAAAATATATAAAATAAAAAATAATTTTAATGGTTAGTTTAAAAGGATATTATAATATATCTATATAATATATATAATATATATATAAATATATATATTAGTTAAGATTATACTTAATAATATCCATTAGGCAAAAAATAAAACGGAAAGAGCGACCTAGAATAAAAAAGAAGAAGAAGGACTAGAAAAAATCCAATAGAAAACCAAAGATCAAGAAGGAAAAGGAAGAAAGGAAGGCACCAGGGGGAACGACGAAAGCGCGCAAGGTAAAAGGTCTCTCTATACGTGATTTACGCTGAAATTCCTCTGATAAGTATCTACTTGTTAAAGATGGAATCAAATACTTTGTAAGAGCTCATAAGCTCAAGAATAATTATACTCTCATAAACTCAGGGTAGATGAAAAGAATGATAAATTCATGCAAACAATTCTTACTGATGGTTGTAAAGGAAAAGAAACCTGATAAAACCAATGTATTTGAGGGTTGTAATGCTAAACATCAAGCTGATTTAGAAAAGGTTGTTTCAGAGTAGGATATCTCGTTTCAAGAACTTAAAGGTCTACCACCCAAAAAGGAAATAATACATGATATTATTTTGTAGCAAGATGCTCCATTGCCTAACATTGGAATGTACAGGTTGTCCACTTTAGAGAATGTTGAAGTTAAGAAGCAGGTGTAGGAGTTGCTCGAGAAAGGGTTCATCAGACCTAGCACATCACCATGTGGTTCACCAATCGTTTTGGTGAGAAAGAAAGGTGGCTCGTGGAGAATGTGCATTGATTACCAAACACTGAATAAGATAATAATAAAAAATCGTTACCCCCTTCCTTGCATAGATGATATTTTAGATCAATTGAAAGAAGCTATTTACTTCTCCAAGCTAGAGTTGCACAATGGATACCATCAGGTCAAAGTTGGAGAGCAAGATGCATGGAAGATTGCTTTCAAAACAAAGCAGGGATTGTATGAGTGGTTGGTTATGCCTTTTGGCTTAACTAATGCTCCTGCTACTTTCATGATAAAAATGAATGATGTACTCAGACCTTTTCTTGATGATTTTGTTATTGTGTATCTGGATGACATTCTGATTTTTAGCAAAACATGGGATGAACACTTAAAACATGTTAAACAAACACTAGATGTTTTGAAAACAGAAAAACGTCATGTTAAACTCTCAAAATGTGAATTTGGCAAAACATCTTTGAATTATTTGGGTCATATAGTAGGGGGTGGTCAATTGAAGATAGATCTCTCTAAGGTGGCAGTCATTGTAAATTGGCCTAAACCCAAATCTGCTACAGAAGTTAGAAGCTTCTTAGGAGTAGCACAATATTGGAGGAAGTTCATTTCTAACTTTTCCTTAATTGCAGCTCCCTTACATGCTTTAATAGGATTGAACAAGGTGTTTCAATGGGGAGGCAAATAGTAGAAAGCCTTCGACACCTTGAAAGAAAAGATTAGTACAACACCTGTACTATCATTTCCTGATCTTCAAAGACCATTTGTGATCCAAACAGATGCTAGTGACTATACCATGGGAGCAGTGTTGACACAACATGGTAAATCCATATGTTATCATTCCGAGAGTTTTAATCCTGTAGTAGTTAACTATCCTACATATGATAAAGAATTGTATGTATTAGTTCATAGTGTGAAAAAGTGGAAACTTTACTTAATGGGGCAAGAGACAGTAATGCATACTGATCATCAACCACTTCAATATCTACACTCCCAAACTAAGTTGCAGCAATCAAGGCACTATAGATGGATGGGTTTCCTACAACAGTTTCATTTAGTCATCATATATAAAAAGGGCATACATAATAAAGTTGCAGACATGTTATTTAGATTCATTATAAATACATCTACTATACTTAAGCATAATTTTGTGCTACATGATAGCTACATTGAACAATATGCTCAAGATATAGACTTTAAAGAAGTATATGCAACTTTAAGTCAAGGCAAATGAGTAGAATAATTGGATTATCATGTAAAGGACCTACTCTTATACAATTGTGGGAAGTTATGCATTCCACAAACTGAGAGAGTAAATATAATTAGAGAAGCACACACTTCTACGATATCAGGTCACTTTGGGGTAAGTAAAACAGTTGCACAGCTCCAAAGATTCCGTTATTGGCAAAAAATGAATGAGACAGTTTCTAGATATGTAAGAGGGTGTACTATGTGTGCTAAAAGCAAGCCCAACAACAAAAAACTAGGCTTGTACACTCCATTACCAATTCCTTCTCACTGTTGGGAAAGTGTTTCCATGGATTTTGTTGGAGGACTTCCTAAATCTAGGAAAGATCATGATTATCTATATGTTGTTGTGGATAGGTTCACGAAAATGTGTATTTTGATAGTTTGTAATAAACAGATTACAATTGAACAAACTGCAAAACTATTTTTTGAACATGTATGGGTTCATTTTGGATTACCCACTTCCATTGTATCTGATGAGACACTCGATTTGTGGGGACATTTTGGTCAAGTCTATGGAAACTGATGGACACCAAACTGATGAAAAGCACAACTTTTCATCCACAAACTGATGGCCAGACATAAGTAGTCAGCAGGATAGTGATCCAGTTTCTCAGAGGATATTTTAGTAGACATCTTAAGCTTTGGGATGAACATTTGTGTTATGTGCAGCATGCTTACAACAGAGCAAAACATTCTTCTACATAGAGATATCCTTTTGAGACCTATTTTTGTTTCACACCAAGGTCTCCTTTGGATTTTTTCTTTGGTAAAGATACCATAGTCGAGCGACATAGTGATGTGGACAGGGCAACTAGGTTCATTGAACGGATCCAAGAGATCCACTAGGCAGTACAGGAACAACTGGAAAAGAGCCAAGCTAAATACAAGGCAAGGCATGACAAGCATCAAATGGAGCATATTTTCCAAGTTGTTGACCAAGTCTGGTTGTATATCAACAAGGACAGGATGCAAGGTGAAGGTAAAAATCTGAAGCCTATCAGGTATGGACCCTTCAAGATACTTGAGAAGATTTTGGAAAATGATTTTCACCTTGATCTACTAGCATACATGCAAATCTACTCAGTCATAAATGTAGATTGCTTGATATTGTTTGAATCCTCTCTAATTGAGGATCCTGAAGAGTAGAGTTAATTGCCTTCTATTGATGACCTGCTACCCAAATATCTTAAAGAATTGCAGGAAGAGACAATTCTGGACAGGAAGGTGAGGACAACATGCAGAGGAGATGTTGAGTACCTCAGAGTAGGGCTCAAGGGTTCAAAGCCGGGCAATGCAAAGTGGATAGAAATTGGACAAGTGAGACAATTGTACCCTCACTTAGTCGATGCTTGAAAACCAACTTTTGGTGGTCCAAAACCTTTTTCAGTGAGAAGGCCGTGATCTGAATTGGATCCATGAAGATTATCAAAGTGCCATGATTGTATTAATAAAGGACATACTTCAAATTTATGAACACAGAGCGATCAGGAAGACCTCTGGATAGTGGCAGATTGTAGCCAACAAGAAACAATGAGGACCTCGGTCAAAGAGCGCTAACCGAGGCCCATGGAGTCCACGCAGCATGCAAAACTAGCACTTTGGAAGCCCAGATCGGGAAACGGAGGCCATAATTGTGCATCGTTGGGCAAATCTCCTCAAGAAGGAAAGGCCCCAAGCCAGGGAAAATTTTAAGAACCCCCCCTAAATTTACATGTATAATAAATGGGCAAATCTCCATGGTATATAGGAAAAATGGAAGGCGATTTTATCAATAATATGATATGTATATATAATTTTTTGGCGAATATCTCACCAGGCATGGCGAATATTTTACTGAATTATAAAATCTTATGTTTATTGAATACACAAATGAAATCATTGCATTCTTTAAAATATCTTTTGAAATCAAAATTACCGAAATTACATATCGATAACCTAGTAGGTGTAAGACAAAATTCACCCGTGCCATTCATAGAAAGCATGAGAAAAAACCTAATACTATATATAAAACCAAGAAAAATTCAAATTCATCACTTCTAGGGACCTCATAACCACCCTGGCAATACACAAGTATGTTCCTGTTTGCAATTAGAAAAATTACCCAAATTACAATCCATTTACTCCACTTCTAGGGACCTCGTAACCACCGTGCCAATACACACAAGTATGTTATCGTTTGCAATTAGAAAAATTACCCAAATTACAATCTGTTTACTCCAGCATATGTTGGAAAGTTATAGAAGGATGACTAGTGCAATCAATCCATTCCTTTTAGCCCTGGATTTGTTTAAGTTTAAAACAAAAGTATACAAATATACTTGTCCAATGTCTATTCTGTAACCATTCACCTTAAGATGTTTTTACAGTATAATTTCCTAAGTCTACTTAATATCTTCATTATCATAAAAACCAACCTATATCCATCTTAACTCCACATCTACTACTCTTAGGGGATGAAATCTATTTATCTGTCTGAGCACTTGGTAGACCCAGAATTAAGATGGATCTAAGATAGAATTTCCCCTTTAAATAGTCTATGCTCACATGAATACCATGGGTCAATACCATGGGTTATCAAAAACCTGGAGCTTAAAAATTACTATTCGTAATTTATAAAAATTAATAAAATTAATAGTTGATTTTTATTTTATTTTTATTTTAACCAACCTAAAATGTTTAACATACACTAAATTACAACATCCATTTTTACTCTTGATCGGATCAAATATTTTTTCACTCTATGCTAGTTTGCATATCACGATATTTGATACCTCTCGGGGGTTAGTAGATCCAGAGTAAAGATGGATCTATTTTGGTTTAATTCCCCCATTTAAATAGGCTACATTCCAAGTGAATACCATGGGTCAATACCATGTGCCATTTTGGTGAATACCATGGGTCAATACCATGTGCCATTTTTATTTTTATTAATACTAATATGGGTTAATAATGTTTTTTTGCATGGTATTAAAAACAATCTAGTCCATGGTATTTGTCCCATAGTATTTTGCCCATAGGTTTCACCTAAATATAACACATTTTTTGAGTGTTAGTAAATATAAGGTGACTTATGGAGTAAATATAAAAAATGTTTTATTTGTTTACCATACCCCTCGTTTATTTATATTTTTATTAATTAACCATACCTCTTTTACAAATATGGTGTTTGGCCCATAGGATTTACTTAAATAAAACCTCTTTCTTGAGCCTTCATAAATAGAACGAGGGTTATGGACTAAATATAAAAAGAGGTTTTATTTATTTACCATGCGTCTAGTTTATTTATATTTTTATTTATTTACCATACCTTTTCAGTAAGTATAAAAAGACGTTTTATTTATTTACCATACCTCCACTTTACTTATATTTTTATTTGTTTACACTCTTGCATGTATATAAGGTGATTTATGGAGTAAATATAAAAAATGCTATTTACCTTATCTCTTTTATAAATATGGTATTTGGCCCATAGCATTCACTTAAATAAAACCTATTCTTGAAAATGGGCAAATGGATTCACTTAAATAAAACCTATTCTTGAAAATGGGCGAATGGAAGGTTGTAACTCCTAATTTCAGGGCTAAATTTACCTTTTTTACCCTCTCCCTTAAAATAAGGTGGGCTATTTGAGGTGATTTGTAAAAATGTACTATGATACAAAATATTCGCCCACTAAAAATTTAAAACCCCTTAATTTCGCCAAAGGGCGAACATTCGCCCCTAAAATCACCCCTACCCCAAGCGCTCGGTCACATGGGAAGCTCGGAAACCATGGGGAAAGTGCTAAGGCAAAAGGCGAGACCCGCACTCAAAAACTGGCAGTATATCAACGGCACCCTCGGGTGGTAAGAGGATTTGGCTGAAACCGAGTGATTCCATTCATCACACGATGCATGTCTAGCAGATGAGAGAGAAACTTTCCACTCATCGCATGCTAACAATCGAGCAAGTCAACCATGTGAAATGAGTGAATAACGTCGGATCTGTGGGCTCTATATCTAACAACAGAGATCACACACCCAATGGAGAAACCGAATTTGATAGGGGAATTAAGTTGCGGCATAAAGGAGTTTGAAGTCCAATTTGACCATTGAGTTGGCAGATGAGTCATTCCACAGTGCAAATGGAAAACCGAACCATCAAGGAAGAGCTGGCATAGTTCGTGAGAGGACAAGTGGCCACTTCCCTGTGGATGATGGCGAAGACGCAGAGGCAGGGAACTCCAAACGAACAGTAGCAGGTGAACTGACGAGGTGGAAGAGGAATCAAACAATAATGAGATATATCAGCTTTAATCCATTAACAAACAAAGAACAAATGATGAAGAAGAGAGAAGAAGAGAATGAAGACAGAGAGAGAAAAGAAGAGACAGTGAAGAAAAGAATAGAAAATAGAGAGCCGATTTGACCTAAGGCAGCATCGAGTAGATAGAAAGCTTGAAAGCTTCAAGAAATTCATGAGAAGATCTATCGGGAATTGAGTACCACATTGGGCTTCTCCCATTAAAGACTAGAGACATCAAGTTCTGGTAAGGAAAAGGCTCTATGTACTCTAGTGGCTTGGGGGATCCAAGAACCACCCTACCAAACATTATCTGTTTCAGGAGACTCAAATTGGTCTCCTCATTGTAAATATCTACCTAAATACACAATAAATAAAATCCACCACTAAAAGCTAGACCAAAGACATAGCCTTGGAGGATAGGTGAACTCCTTATTAATTTGTTGTGTTCTTGTATTTCCTTACTGTGTTTCTCCTACTATTTTCCATTCTTCCAATGTCTGTGTATTTTGTAATTTGATTGATCCATTTCCTAAGATAACATAGACACACACCAACACATGAGTCTATAATACCTTCATTCATTAATTAATTAACTGAGGTCACTTTAGTTATCACACCAAAGTGTAGTCAGATTCTGCTATTGAAAACCAAACTCTGACAGGATCTGACGAAGCCACGGGATTCCTTACTAGCTTCAATGACACCACGATACTCTACTCATACCGAGGAAAGAAAAATGTTTCTTGCAAGCCCATGTAATAGGTCCAGAACCAAGACTTAATACATAACCCGCAGTAGACTTCTGATCATCGGGGCCACTAGCCCAATCAAAATCAATGAAACCAACCAATAGAGGAGATGCTTCTGCCTATAATGAATCCCAAACTGAATTGTACCTTGAAAATAATGAAGTATTGTTTTATCTTCTTTCCAATGAATTTCATGTGGTTTTTTCATAAACCAAGAAATAAGGCCAACAAAAAAGGAAAGGTTGGGACGAGTGTGGGTCAGCAACAAACGTTTTCCAACAAAGTCATGGTATAAGGTAGCATCAACTTTAGGGAAAGTACAAGCAATGAAAGTTTGGCTCAAGAATAAAATGGA
Organism: Pinus taeda; assembly: GCA_000404065.3. NCBI lineage: Eukaryota > Viridiplantae > Streptophyta > Pinopsida > Pinales > Pinaceae > Pinus > Pinus taeda. The sequence continues at coordinate 23,875 of APFE030851306.1, read as the reverse complement.
GAAGGGATTGGATTACAATATTTCATGTGAAAGTGGCATAGAAGATCATAGGCATACTTGCACTGGGAAAGGGAAATACCTTCATTGGCTTGCAAGACTTGAAGACCAAGAAAATACTGTAAGTGTGCTAAGTTTGTCATTTCAAACTGCTTTTTAAGGCTAGACTTCACATGCTTTATAAGGTTTGGGTCACTACCAGTAAGGATAATATCATCAACATAAAGGAGAAGAATGATAAGGGACTTACCCGCTTTTTTACTGTAGACTGTATTGTCAGAATGACACCTAGAAAATCTAGTATTTAAAAGAAGGCTATCCATTTTGGCATACCAAGCTAGAGGGGCTTGCTTGAGACCATAAAGGGGTTTCTTAAGCCAACAGAAAAGGTTGGAGTCTATTTGTATAAATCCAAGATGTTGTTCCATATATATCTCTTCATGCAAGTCCCCATGAAAGAAGGTGTATTTAACATCCATCTGATCGATTTCCCATTTGAAAGAGGTAGCAAGGGAAAGAGCAAGGAATATAGAGCTAATTTTGGCAATAGGGAAGAAGGTTTTAGTATAATCAATGCCTTAAACTTATAAAAAACCATTACCAACAAGATGAGATTTATGTTTATCAACTTTTCCATTTGGTCCAAACTTGGTTCTGTAAACCCATTTGCACCTAACAATTTTTTGTCCCTTTAGAAGAGGAACAAGATCCCATGTATCATTTCCAAATCTAGATGCCCTGAAGCTTCTGCAAAGGTGTTAGGATCATAATTCGGTGAAGCTTGAGCCAGTAAATAAGAGGCTCTATCAAACTGAGAACATGTATAACATTGATCTGTAGGATCACCTACAAGAGCACCTGCTCCATCTCAAGTAGTTCATACCCATTTTGGAAGCTGAGGAGCTAAAGGAGGATCCCAAGAAGGTGTGGGAGGATTTTTATCCTCATTGTCATCATCTAAAGAAGGAATATTTTCATAAGTAGAAGGGACAAAGAGTGGTGTCACATCCACTGAACTAGGCTCGTAGGCTAATATATTTTCAAAAAAGTTTATATCTCTTCTAATGATAAAATTTTTGGATGTAGGTTGAAGAATTATATATCCTTTGACATCTTCATAATATCCATCAAAAATACATTTTTCACTCTTAGGTTCTAAGGATTTATGTTTCTTAGCTAGAATATGGGCCCATGCTTTACTTCCAAAAACACGAAAGTGACTTACATCTGGTTTAATTAAGCTCCATGCTTATTCTAGAGTGATATTCTTTAAAACCTTAGTAGGAGTGCGATTTTCTATGTAATTTGCATAGTTAATTGCTTCTGCATAAAAATTAAGGCTAACTCCTATAGGTTCAAGCATAAAATTAGTCATTTTGTTTAAGGTGTGATTCTTCCTTTCAATGACACCATTTTTTTGTGGAGTATATGGAACAATATGTTGCAATTGAATTCAATGCTTAGTGCAGAAGTTGATGAATTGGTTGGTAACATATTCTCCATCATTATCAGATATTAGTTGAAGAATTTGATGTCCATATTGTTTCTCAACAAAGGTCTTAAACGCCAAGAACATGTTAAAGACTTCACTCTTGAGTTTTAAGAAGTATACCCAAGTATGTCCAAAGAAATCAATGAATGTTAAGAAATACTTGTAGCCAGAGAATGAAACAATTGGAAGTGGGGCACATAAATCACTATGCATAAGCTATAAAGGGGTTGAGGTGTGTGAAGAGGCATGTTTTTTAAAACTATCCCGATGATGTTTCTCGAGTACACATTCGAAACAAACACCATCTTTGTAAGATGCCATAGGAAGACCTGTCACCATATTTTCTTTACATAGATTTTGAAGGGAGTGATAGTTTAAGTGGCCAAATCACTCATGCCAAATTTTTCTCACTTCATCCTTTTGAGCGAAAAATACTGAGGGAAGAGTTGATGACCCAAAGTTGTTAAAATTATACAACCTTGTAGTATCATCATCAATTCCAGTAGCTCAAATATTTCTAGGATCTCTTACGTCCTTAATTACAACATCATGAGGTGAAAATTCAATGGTTTTACCTTCACCTAAATGAGTTATCTGATATACAAACAGAAGGTTGCAGGATAAGGTAGGAACACATTATACATCATTAAAATGACCACTGTCTACATGAATAGTTCCAGTCCCTACAACACTAAGAGATCTATCATCACCAACATATATAATTTTGGTGTTACACTTATTTAGTGAAGAAAACATGGACTTGTTTTTGGCCATGTGATAAGAAGCTCCACAATCAATGAGCCACTCATGAGAATGAGAAGAAGAAAATACATTTAGTGCATAACCAGAACGATATGCTTGCCACCCACATGAAAAAAATGTTATTCCTAAAGATGAAGTTGAAGTTGAAGACTGCTCCAAATGGATGTTATCCTTCTTCATTGTTTCTTCCAAGGCTTCCATCTTCTTAAGCATTTGGATTGTATGTGGCCATCAAGATTAATAATGTTGCAATTTCTCTCAGTCTTCTTCCATTTATTTTTAGTTACTTTATCATTTTATTGAGTTGATTTCTCATTTTGAGATTGCAATGGCATAGGACCCCTGTTTGGTTTAAAACAATTATTTTTAGGATGTTTCTTCTTCAGATTCTTTGAACTTGGTTGCTACTAGGCTGCTAAGAGTTTGTTAGAAGAGTTTTCAATATTAATAAGACCAAGATGTAAGAGTGTTTCTTGTTCTCCTATTAAAGAATCACAAAAGGAATCAAAAGAGGGGGACTTGTAGTCTTGTCCTTGAGAAATGAAGGCTTCTTTAGTAGAATGGAAGGTGGAAACACACACAAAGTAGGCTTGTACCAAATTAGTAGAATGGAATAGATGAGGCTAGCATCTTCTTTCTTGACCTTAACACCTTCCAAGAGAAGTCTAAGGGTCTCTAACTTGGACAAAACATATTGAATGGAAGAAACATTATTGGGGTCCAACATAAGCAACTCATTGTCGAGTTGATGAGCTATAATCTCCTTTTTAATTCCAAAAACTATATTGAGCTGTTTCATTGCTTCATTGAGGGGTATCAATTTCTGCGATATGGAATTTAAGGTCTCGAGAAATAGAAATCCCTATCAACCCACGTGCTTGATCTTACTTATTTTCCCATTTGGCTTGCTTATCTTCATCTTTAGGTTTAGACTCTTAGCCTGAGGCTATTCTATAAATACCTTTACTTCTAAGTAAATACACAATGTAGGATAGCCATTAGAAGTGGTTGGTGCTCTCAAGAATAACTAGGCATGAAATTTCCATTTCAAAAGAAACTGAAGGTGTAGATGCTGAAACCAAGTGTTCCAATGGAAATATCTCGAGAAATTGGACAAAAAATAAACGACTTTGAAAATGGTTTCTGGATGAAGAAGTTATGGATTTTTGAAGAATCGTTGTTGAAAATGTTGGCGAACCACATGAATGTTAGGAAGTTAATGATAATGTTGTATTTAAAAAAAAAATCCACCCCTTTCCAAACTTAATCTAACTACCTCACTTTTAAAAAATATTACTTTATGTGACCCACTTTTATAAATAAGTGAAAGTCACCTTTACAATGGTACTTTATGAACTACCCACTAAATTGTAACTTAAAAAAAAAAGATAAAGTGACTTTAGAATTATAAGTGACTCACTTTTTGTAATGGGTGAGATTATGTTTACATAAAGTAACTTTAAAACATAAGCTACATGTGCTTTTTGAATAAGTAACCAAAAGAAGCACTTGAACCCAAGACCTCTATTATCATAAAGTAACTTTGGACCAAGTGAGCTAGTTTAAAAGGTTAATCATTTTTGGAAATGAGGAAGGTTTTCTCTTTTTTGCTCACTGAAGCTTTGGAGTGCATGCTTACTTGAAAAACCCCTTTTTTCTTATAGAACAAAAAAAAACACACAACCCAAAAGAAAGAAGAAAAAGTAATCCAAGCCTTACAGCTTAAAGTTAGATTTGGCTAGAAACTAAATATTTTCCTCAATGTTTCTGATTTTCTGAGATCATACTAAGGCACAATGGAAAAGAGCATACACATGAGAAAAATCCTTTCTTTTTGTTTTTGGTTTGCCCAGATCGTAGAGTCGTGGGGCAAAGAGCATATGTAGAAATGAAATGTATAGATCTAGTAATTAAAAAATTATAGAGGACTATAAACCGAAATAAACAGAGGGATAGATAACTATAACTCCAAATAAAGATTGTATACCTCCAAATCTTAAAAATGACATAATTATGGCTATTGGAAACCTTTTCGTGTGAAACAAAAGGGGTTCCTCACTAGGAAAGATGCTCCTAATACAATAGAATAGTGCTCTTTGCCTAGAGGTGATCAAAAAGAGAAGATCTAGGAAATGACAGTTGGATGTAGTTTACCAACTTTGGATTTGGATCACCAACAGATGTGGCCCTCAAATAACTCTAATACCATGTAGGAATTTAAAAAGTAAGTTCCTTAGAAAGAACACCAAAGGACACCACTCAAAAACAGATCACAAATCAATACACCAGTATTCTTGACATGGTTAAAACCCTGAGAAAGGGAAACCATCCATGACCTGAGCCAATGCGGCAACTTCAAGGAATTTATTAATGTAAAAGAGAGAAAATTTACATAAGCGTCTCTCATGAACGGTCACCTAACAAATGACCATCCATGCTCTTTAGATAGATACCATGGACCAATCGAGTGTTAAGTCACGGATCAAGTTTTCGTAATACTGAGGAGAGAATGAAAAGTTAGATCACTTCATGTCTAAAAGATATCGTGACCATCAAATTGTATGTTACAAAAAGTACATACTAAAAAAACACATTTTACCAAAATATACACTAGACGAAATTATACTTAATTATTTCCTGTGTCGGAATATCCTAACACTCAATGGGAAGTGTTATCACTCAGGTTGTTCCTTGCTTCCTAAAGGGAATACAGCTGAGGTAACCAATAACCAATCTTTTAGTTACAGGTCCTAGCCTACCTGCAACCAGAGAGGGCTCCCTCTTTATGATTTAACTTTGTTGGTGGGTGATTTTAGGCTAGTTATGGTGTGCTGATTTTGTTTGAATTTGGTTGGTTGGTGAATTCAAACAGAGCTGAGGTATAAATTACATAATAGTTTGGGCCATTGGGCAATGGAGTTCAGGGAAGTGTTCTGCTGAAGTATGTTTTTGAAGACAGAGTATTGCTGCAAAGCCAGATGGGCATCTATGGAATAATTTTTTAGATTATGTAATGGAGTTATGGAATTAGTGAGTGAAAGGAAATTGAGAATCTTCCACTATGCTAACAAGAGGGGAAATGAAAGCATTGTTTAAGATCAGTTAAGAATTCTTAAACAATAGTCACAGTGATAGAATTAGTTTAGACATGAGCAATTAAGAATTCATATCCATGGCTAATCCAGAAGAAAACATATTTAGAAATAGAGATTGAGCATAGGGTGTATTCAAACAAATCCTAAGCTATTTTTTTTCTCTATTTACTATGATCATGAACATATATGAATTATTGCATATACAGAAAGATAAGAACACAGTTCAGAATAACTTATTGTTCCAGCAAATGACACAGGAATTCTGCAACATAATAGAGCCATTCATTTCCACCTTCAGATAGTATAGGAACCAGGAACTCCACTAGAAATTTGTATTAGCACAAATGTCTCAGATATACAATACAACTCTTCTGAAAGAGTTTCACTACAACCCACCCTCAATACGTTCTTTGAGGGGATATATATACAAAAAGTAGGATAAAATATCTAAAATAGTGAGTTATTGTGCAATAAGTTGCACCACCAACTCTCTTACAAAAAGTAAATGAAAGATATAACTACAACAATTAATGTTGAGATGGAAGCTATCTTTCTGTCGGACAACTTTTGACTTTTTGGCTCTGGAAAGTTGGCTGTAGCTGTGCCTTTAATTCTGCGTTAGTTGAGCCTGTTGTCTGAGCGCTTTGAGGAGTCACTGTACGGATGCTTCCTGTGATATCTACGTGCTGGATTATCTGCTGACCTGTACTGTGACTGAGATCTAAATTTTCACAAAAAGGAATAATACAATGGAATCACCTGGGCAGAACTTCCAGCATTTCCTGCCACCAATCAGCTGGAGGTAGCTGATGTCTCCTTATTTTTACCAGTGTTTCATTTGCTTCAATATATCTGTCAAAATTTGGAGGCACTTCAAACAAATGATTTATCTCATGCTCAATAAAAATAATTTTTCTAATTTGTCATACAGACACTGCCTAGAGGGAGGCCCTGCTTCTTCTGTGGAGCTACTGGATGTTGTTATTTGATTCTCAACATAATTGTTGATCCTTGTGATATATTGATCATACGACAGTAGTTGTTTTGTGCCAGTCACTAGGCTTGGCAGTCCTTTATCCTACAATACTGTCATCTTTGCCCTGAATTCATCAATTTCTACCTTCATATCCTCACATTTCCTTTCTAGTGTTTGAGTGAAATTCCTCAAAGTCAACACTTTCTTGGTTGTCAGGATGGTGTCTATTCTGTTGTTTATTTCTAGTGTTGCCAATTCCTCCCTTGTGTGGGTATTGAGGAAATGTATCATTTTATTGGCCTGCTCAGGCATGATTCCTAGTGCTGTTCTCACCGTTTGTATTTCAACATGAGCTATGCCTATTAGTTCAATTTTCTCATGTATTGCCTGGATTGACCTCCATTGGTCATCGATTGATTGGCCAATTTCGGCCCAGATTATCTTCTTGATTTCCGCCAGAGTTTTTCCTAGAAGCAATTCTTTTTCCAAAGCTTTCACTTTGGCTTCCAAGGCTTTTATCTCTCTCTGCTTCTCTGCTACAGTTATCTTGGATTTGTCATAGCTGGCCTCTAGCTTGGCCAGTCTATCTTTGGCTTCATTGATTTCTGTCACCTGAACCTCAAGTTCCTTAACAACTTTCATCAAGTCCTCCATACTCATGCTAGATTCTATTACTGCTATTGTTGATGTTGCTTCTGTTGCTGATGTGGCTGTGGTTGGTGCTGGAATGGCAGGAGGGGCTGCTATTGCTTGTGTAGGAGGGGCAGGGCCAAGATTTGTAGAAGTTTGGGGGGGATGGGAGGTTGACTCCCCTTGCTTGTCCTGCAATGCCTTTTCCAATTCTGCCTCCATTTGCAATATTCTTTGATTCATCATTAGAAGCAGATCCATGGCCTCATCAACTTGCTTCTCTTCTACAAGTTCTGTTGTTTTAGGGTGAATGGTTGGAGGCAATTTTGCCTGCTTTCTCAGTGCAGCAATGTCATCCTCTTTTTTCTTCATAAGGGCCTTAATACCCTTTGGATCTTTAGGATCATGTCCTAGATCAATGATTATATCTTCCAAAGTTTTTATTCTGTTGTCCTTAGCAGTGGAAGACATCTTGTCCAAATCAAGCTGTGTATTTGTGTTCTTTAGTGATTCTTTTAACTGATGGGCCAGCATGTCCCTCTCTGAAAGTGTGGCATACACCATTTCCCCTGTTTGTTTCTGCAACTCTATTTGATCCATGGGGTGTATGTCCTTGGAGAGGACCTCTAGACTTGTTTTGGTGTAGTCTGCAGATGATCTGGGCTTTGGCACTTTAGGCTTAAGATGAGTAAAAATCATCTTATCCTCCTTGATGTCATATGCTGCCATCAATCTCTGCTGCTTGGAGGGTGTTGTCTTCAAAAATTGATCATATAGTTGAACTCTTAAGAGTTCATTTTGGGCCTTGATTTCCATGAATGACCCTTTGACTCCAGCTGGTTGCTTGCCCTACTGCCTTGAGGAGGATACTTATGTCCTTTGTTGAATGACCTGTTTCTGCTGAAATGAACTAGTGGCAGTCTGCTGGCTGGATTGTCTTTCTCTGCTTTGGCTTTCTGCTCTTTCTTCACTGATGTCTTCTTCCTCGGTCTGAGGGTCAATTCTTGGCCTCTTGGCCTCTGGTTGCTGTGTTGACCCACTTGGAGGTGTGACCTCTTCTCTATCACATTTTTTACCTCTCTCTTCATTGAGAGGTGTTTGCAAAACTGGGATTTGGGGTGGTTCAGCTTGCTGTAAAGGGGGTTGCCCTTGACTTTGATCTTTTGAAGTACTGGGTTGCCCTGCCTCTGTCTCTTGCTGTTCATCCATTACCTCTTTGCCTTTTGTTGTAGTTGTGTTTGTAGTAGATGCCTGTTGGGTAGTCTGTGCAGCTACAACAGTGGATGTGCCTTCTCCTGCTTGGACTGGTTGCTTCAATATGACCTGCTGACAAGAATCCAAGTCAAGAGTTTTCTCTAAATCTTTCACAGTTTTCTCCATTGTCTCCTCCTGAGTAAATTCCTCTACCAATGTATTAGGCATCCATTCATCTTGGTTGGCAAAGTGTTCTATTTGTGGATATGGACAATGTTTATAGGCTAGCATCCTATACTTGACTCTCCTAGCACTGATAAAGCCTTCAGGGTCATAAGGGACCCACCAGAAGCTCCTTTTGAGTTTAAGTTGTTTCCCCAATATTTGATCATCTTCTTGCCAACCATCTTTCTTGTTCATGATGAATGGGCCTAGGTGGTCTCTGAATTTGAGATTTGCTTTCTTCTTGGCACTATGGAAGTGTGTAAGGTCAGAATTGATGAGTTGCCTATAGTATTCGAAGGCAAACAATCTCATAGGCACATATCTTGGGAGCCTGTAAGGATAGAGCTCATAGCCATAGATCCTGATGACTGTGTGATTTTGGTTTAAATACCAATCACCTATTTTGTAATTCCTAGACAGCTGTAAAATTTTCTGCATATATTTGGACAATATGGCAAGAGGAGTCCTCTTCAAGAGGCATGTGACTGGATAGACAAATTGGTCCATAAATTCACAGTAGGAGTAGGGAGAGTTCTCGACTTGATGGAAAATTGAAGACCAGAAGATGACAGACCTCCTCTCACCCTGTGAATCTAGTTTCTTGATGTGGCACTGGAAGCAATCTCTCTGATAGTACATGAAGAGGTGATAGATGTATGATGAATATTTGAATATTACTTCCCTGTCCAGCCTCACCAATTGGTCATGTATCTTGTTGGCAATAAACTTGGCATAATTGTATTTTGTAGCAGGGGGCTGCCCAAGGCTATATGCAGATAACAAGACCAACACAGTTTCATCAACATGTTCATTTGTGGAGAACCCCTGGACAGAGGATATCATGTCCACAAGCAGCTTGCCTACCTCATTGAAATTTTCATATGGGAAAGGAGGTGGCCCAGAAGGCTGGCAGTCTGCTCTCATGAAAGTTTTGGCAACTGCAGCAATCTCAATGCTAGAGAGCCTGGAGGCCTCATCCAGCAAATACTTTATGGAAAAGGGGTAGAGCAGCTAGGTTTGCTTGTAATTTAGCATCTGATTGATGAAATCAGGAGTTATGTAAAAGAGGATGCTCCGAGATGGAGACTTGACAGCTCTGAGTTTCTGGCCATAATTTTCTGCACAGAGGTGAATGACTTCAGGAAAAACATTTACAGATGGCAAGAAGTAGGTAGGCAGATTAGATTCCCAGATGCCATACATGTCACTGTTGTCTAAGTGACTGTTCCGTAGCTAGCAGAAGGTCTGTAACTGGTTCCTCTCTGCCACAAAATCTGCAATGAGGAAATCACTGTCCACAAGTGGCATAGCTTCAAGCTCCTTACTGGGTGGATTGACAGGAGCAACATCTAGAGCAGATGGAGTGGCCATGTCTGAAATTTATTGGATGTTTACTTGAGCTTAGGATTAGTGCAGAGGCTGAGGACTGCCTACTGAATTGTGTTTTTAAAAGTGAGCAGTTCTAAGAGTATGAGGAGACCTATTATAGGTTTGATGAACTGTGGGGCAATCCGTTGGAAGAAACCAGAGTGTTTTTAGCTAACTAGCTGGTTTTTCAAAGGGAATTCTGATAACAGGGATGAGTGTGTAGTTACATGGGCTTTTAACCGGTGGCTTGGCTTCTTCAATTAGTTTTTACGGTGAATTTCGCAGAAGGGCACGGGTCTTTTGCAGAGCTTTGGTGTGTAGGGAGTTTACCAGGTTTCTGGGTAGTTTCAGCGGATAATTTGATTGTGAGGAGCTTTTGCAGAGTTTTTTTACAGGAAATTAGGAGAAAAATGGGAGAAATATGGGTGAAGTAGGTCGCCTGCGGCAAATACCTGGATTTTTCAGTGCAGGAGGTGTCAAGCTGAAACAATTGCAGGTATTTGAGTCGACTTTGAGGGCGGAAACAGCTTGGGGGAGCAAATTCTTGATTTTAGCCGTAAAATGATGTCCTTCGCATGCACAATGCTCCGAAAACGACAAGTTAAAATGACATAAAACGGTCATTTCCAGACTTTCTATACAATTTTGGCCTTTTGTCGCCTTTTCGGCGATGACATCAGCATGACGTCATCGGTGGATCTGGGTATGGTAGGGTGATGTGGTGGTTGACGTGGGTGGCCAGGTGGCGGTGACACGGTGGCAGGGCATGTGGGTGGATGGACGACATGGAGGTGACGTTGAGCAGCGGGGGCGGACGAGGGTGTTGACGTCATGCTGACATGGGTGTGATGTCAGCGGGAGGGGGCAGGTGGTAAGTGGTTTGCCCGGAGCACTCCTGGGCGATAAGTGGTATGAGGGGAGGGGCTTCGAACAACCTAGGCGGTTGACGCGTGGCCGGGGTACGACGGTGAAACCGCCAATCCCCCGGACACTAAACTTCCAGCAACTCATATGTGATATTGACCGCCCACCCTTAGATCACGTCACTCACGATCAGACGGCTGGTGAGGAAAGCGATGTGATGGCGCGTTAAGACAGGGGGACCCGCCGATTAAAATAATCGATTTAAATATAATGCGCACGGGGTGGGTTTTTGACATAGGGTTAGCAGGGTTTAGTGTATAAATGTTTCTAATTTAAAAACTTTACAAACCAAACTTATAGCGTGGAAAGCGAGTAAGGGGGTTAATGAGGGTGGGGACGATGGTTTATTGATTTTTAACCAAAGTTTTTAATAAAAACCCATAGTTTAGGGTGGTAGAGGGTTAATATTAACCCCTGGTGGGTTAATATTCCCCAAATCATGACTATATAGCTATATTTCTGGGGGGAGGGTAATTACATAGACCTTTCGGGATTTTTACATAGATCTTTGTAGAATTTAGGGAAGGGGAATGCTTAGGGAGCTAGATAATACATTACTTGTTAATATGACATTGTGAGGTGAGTGTATAGGGGAAAATGCTAAGTTTTTAAGGAGAAAAACTTAGGAATGGAAGATGAGGGAAATGAGAGTAAAGATTTTTACAAAAAAAATGTGGCTTCTTTCCCTTGATTGAACTTCATAGTTTGACCTGATACTTGGTCATGGAATGAAGTGGAAGAGGACACTTGGGCAGATCCCAAGGTCCTTGGGGGATGGTAATAAATGATGTTTGGGAAAAAAGGGGGAAATTAGACATGCTTCCATTGTTATGTCCTCAAACCTCTGCCATGGTGCCAATACCCTGAATGAAATGAGTCTTGCTCTTGATAAGCCAATTGGTGATGGCCCTTCACTTCTGCAACCTTACACTACTTACCCAACCTAGTAATCCTAACATTTTTTCTTCACTTGAAGTGGGTGCACTTGAATTAGCAGACCCTGATTGTTCTCTTTTTCTTTTCACTGCCCTCCTATCTAAATCTACCCTAATTTCTTCCAAGGACCCAGATTAAGCAGTTGGGCTCCTTCATTTCTCTACCTAGCTAGTCATTTGCCAAGCTTGATCTATTTGGGTAGGAAACATTCTTTATTCTGCAACAAGAAATTTAAACATGGCATGGTCCAGATTAGACTATTGGGCCATCCATCAAGTATGATTAGCAGCAGTATTTATAGAGTGTGACACTGCCAAAATATAGTAGTGGCATTTTGACTGGCCACTTTCTTGGTCTTTAGTTTGGGGTTCATTTTCACCATTCTTTTGACCATTTGATTTTCTTGCCTTTTTATTATTCTTTTAAGGCATACCCTCTTTTCATTTTTTAATTTTCCTAGCATGTACACCAAATATGGAACCTTTGCAGCCTGTAATGATGAACATATTTAGCCCTTCCACTGTCAATCATGAAAGATGAAACCTATTGGCATAGGAACCTAACAGTGGCTCCACTTGGGGATGGCTTTTCCTGAAGGAAAGCCAAGAACAGCAGGTCAAATGGCCTTATTTTCCTTTCCTTACTGGAGTGAATCCTCTTCAGTATTGACACCTTTGATCTAAATCTAGTGAGATGGTATGCAGTGTCTTATGACCTCATTTGTACAAGAATTACCACTTTGTGTCTTGCTGACCCGTATCACTATTTATCATTGGTTCTCTATTCTATAGAACTTCCTCAAATTTGTTTGTGGAGATTTTCAAGCGTCTATGTCATCTTTGATATAGTTTTTCTGATCATTCTTCAAAATCTGTTGTAGTTGTTCTTTTATCTATCTGCTATAAAAAGAAAAATGCTGAAAATATAGATATTTATGTACAATATGTGACTGTGCTATGCTCATGGATCATAATAGTGCTTGAGCATTCTCCCATTCACTGGGCCTTCATCATTATTTGACTCATCCAGACTCTTTAGAGAAAAGGTGTTATTGCCTTGCACAACTTGAATTACAAATGGTCCTTTCCACAGAAGGTCAAATTTGCCATGTTTCCCTTTGTGTTCCCTCCTAGAGTCCCATTTCAATACTTTGTTTCCTATGAAAAAGTCTTCAGCTTTTGTTCTTTTTTCAAACACCTTTTTCCTCTTCTCTTGTAGAACCTGGGTTCTCTGATACACTTCTTCCCTTGTTTGCTGTAAGTGAATTGTTTGATTGATCCTCCTCTGGATATCATTGGGTTCAGCTTGTATTTCCTGCAGCAATTTGATCACAGGGACCCCAAGAGATGATGGGGACACAGCTTCTAGGCCATATACCAATTCATATGGGCTAGTACCAATATATCTTTTGGTGGTTAACCTATCAGCCCATAGTGCATTTACCAGCTTCTTATGCCAATTCTTTTTGTTCTCCTCCAAGACCTTTTTGATGATATTGATGAGGCTTTTATTGGAGAACTCAGCTAGGCCACTGCCTTGAGGGTAATAGACTATTGAATGACCTAGGGTGATATGTTATTTGTGACAGAAGCTGATCATTATTTTGGATTTAAAGGTAGCTGCATTGTCTATTATGATTTTCTCTGGGCAGCCAAATCTAGACAAGATATTGGTTTTTAGGAATTGTATGATAATTAAGTCATTTGCTTGTCTACAAGGTATGGCCTCTATCCATTTGGTGAAGTAATCAGTAGTTGTCAAGATCCATCTATGTTGTCCTGAGCATGAAGGGTGAATTTCCCCTATGAAGTCTAAGCCCCATTGTTGAAATGGTTTTTCAGTTGAAATGGGTTTGAGGGGTAAAGGTAGTGAATTTTTCTTCCCTTCAAAGATCTGACATTTATGACATGACATTACACACTTTTTTGAATCAGTAAAGCGGGAAGGCCAATAAAATCCAGCCCTCAGGATCTTATCAGCTGTTGATTTCCAATATAAGTGCCCTCCACAATCTCCTGCATCAAATTCTCTAAGGACTTTATCAACTTCATCTGATGTTAGGCAGTTGAGTAGGACACCTTCATGATTTTTCCAGAATAAAACATTATCTATGATGCAAAATTTTGAAGCTTTCATTTTTAAAAATCCCTTTTTGGTTCTGGATAACCCTGGAGGAGCTTGCAGGTTTAACAATATAAAACATATGTCAGCATACTAAGGTGATTTTAAAAAGGCCTGATTGATCTGCGGAGTCGCCATCTCCTGTTCATTATTCAGTTCATTGATGTCAAGGGCTTGGAAGTTAGTTTCAGTCATTAGTTTAGCTAGCCCTTGTCCTTTTATAAGTTTTGTTGGTTTGATCTCTATATCATATTCCAGAATGTTGGCTATCCATTTGCCCCTCTTGCCTTCAATTCCCTATTGAGTTAGAATGTCTTTGACCACTGCATTGGGCACATATGGAACTATGTGAGAGTACATGATATAAACCCTGAAATCCTTTATGGCTTTGACAAGAGAATATGCTTGCTTTTCCATGATCTGGTACTTGAGTGGGGCATCTCTAAGGGCTCTGCTAAAAAAGGAAATAGGTTTTTCACATCCGAACTCATCCTTTTGCAGTAAGACAACAACAATTGTATGTTCAGAGGCAAAGGAGAATATTATGAAGTCTCTATCAAATCTAGGGCTTGTAAGAACATGTGTTTTTGTTAAAGCTATCTTGATTTCTTCAAAAGCCTGTTTGGCTTCAACTGTCCATTTGACTTTGGCATCTTTCTTAAGCATATTGTTCAACAATCTTATCAGCTCAGCCAAGTTAGGAATAACTCTTCTTAGGAAATTAATTTTTCCTAAAAAGGCTTGTAATTCTTTGATGTTTCTTGGATGAGGAACCTGAAGTATAGCTTGAATTCTATCAGGGTCAATTCTTATGCCATCTCTTGAAATTATATGACCTAGGAGTTTGCCTTCTTCGAGGCCAAATAGTGATTTCTTTGGGTTCAAAGAAATGCCATATTTTATGCAAATTAAGAACACTTGTCTAAGATATTTTAAATGTTCTTGGTCTGATTTTGAGAAGGCTGTTAGATCATCAAGGTATATGACTAGGAAATCATGGACTTCTTTGGCAAAGGCTATGTACATTGTTCTCTGAAATGTGGCTCCAACATTCTTGAGTCCAAAAGGCATTTTTACATATTTGAAAGTTCCCCAAGGTGTGGTGAAAGTTGTTTTATCTTGATCATCTGGGTGAACTAGAATTTGATTGAATCCTGAGAAGCCATCCAGTAGTGAGATCCTTGAAGCTCCCACTACCCTTTGTAAGATGTGATCCATTTTTGGCAAGGGGTAGTGGTCTTTGAGAGAGACTTTGTTCAAATTTCTTAGATCAACACAAAGCCTTATCTCTCCAGTTTTCTTTCTTGTGGGTAAAAGGTTTGAAATCCGTTCCGAAAATCTTATAGGTGTAATGATTCCAGCTTCATACATTCGTTTTACCTCCTTTTCAATTAGGGGAAGAAGGACTGGATTCACTTTGATCAACTTCTGTTTAAAGGGTTTCTGGTTTTCTTTCAGGGGTATTATGTGTTGGATGACTGAAGTATCATAGGATTTAAGGTCCTCATAACTCGAGGCAAACACATCTTGAAACTCTTTGAACAGTTCAATATATTCTGATTTCTTATCAGGAGGTAAGGTTTTAGAGAGCTTGACCATTTTGGGATTTTCAGTGGTCCCAATATTACACTCCTCAATTTATGCGTTGATGGGTTGCATCTTTGGTTTCTTAGGGATGTCATTTGAATCAAAAATGTCTTCTAAAGGAGTAAGACCTGTGGGCAAGAAATTATCCTTTAGTTGAATTACTTCAGTTTCTTCTTCAATAATTTCATCAAGATCTACTAGTCTTAGCTTTTGTAAATTGGCAGAGTCAAAGGTTTTAGGATGTAATATCATATCTATTGTTTTAGCTGATATACTTGTCTTAAGTTCATCAATTTGGTGCTGATAATCCCTAATGCTTGTGTCTATGTTTAAATTTGAGAATTCTTCTTTCATGGTCAAAAAATTATTTATCTGGGTATCATCCTCAAACACTTGCCAATTATTTACATTGTTTGGGACATAAGGCCTATGTTTAATCTCAGCAGTAAACTGGTGGTTAGGCCCAAAAGGAAGTTTACAGGTGCTTGCAAAAGTTTCCAAACTATGAGCATGCAAGTTGTGGCTTCTAGGTATTTTGGTGAGTTGATATTCCAAGAAGCTGTTGAGCAAGTCTGTCACTACTATCCTATAAGACCTTAGCCTGGGATCATTTGTGACAAAAGTTCCCTTTATCTGTTGTATAATTAGGTCTGAATCACCCACTATGGAAACTTTGGTCACTCCAAGACCCTTAATCAGTTTGAGACCTAGCAAAAGGGCTTCATACTCGGCCATGTTGTTTGTACATCTGAAGTTGAGCCTGTATGCGTGACCTAGAGCATGGCCATTTTGAGCATTGTGTATCCAAACCCCTGCCCCTACTCCTAGCTTGTTTACTGATCCATCAAATTCTAAATACCACAAGGTCTCTTGATCAATGTTTCTTTCAGTGGATTTACATATTTGTTCAGTGGGATGGTCTAGTTTTGGTGATTCTTAAGATATATCAGCGGACTGTGTTGGTTTAATCACATCAGTGATCTTTTGATCTTGAGTAGTGGATTGTTCATTCATGTGCCTGGTTTCTGTTGCTTTTAGGATCTTGACCTCAGTTTTGGGACACATATCAGCATTGCACAATATGAATGAGTCCATGTCTGAATGAATGGAGTAGATTGGGAAGTTTTGGGGCTTCTCCTGACTGCTAACCACATATTTCATTAGTGTTTCTTGGTACAGTCTCTTTGGCTGGCCAAAGACTGAAATTGTGGAATATGACATGTCTAGTTGCAGAGATCCTTAGAGTTTGGCACCCCATGATCTTGATAAGAGCATACCATATTTGGGTGGAATGTCAGCTACTACCACATCCATTAAAATTGTTTTGGCTGGATATTGGACTAGGGATACACAAAGGTATTTGATTAGGCCTAAACATCTCACCTGGCTGGAATAAAATGAAAACAAATCTTTATAAGGTCTGGTGATATCTAGGTCAAGTTTTTCCATTACTGATTTGGGCATTAGGTTATGAGAGGCCCCTGAGTCAAACATGGCATTGTGTAGCACCTTGTCATGGTTGTTTAGGCTTACATAGAATGGAGGGTACCTCCATCCACTGATTTGCCATTAAATTATGAGCCAAAAATCAGCTCTGGCTGATCATCCATAATATTAACTACATCCCTATTCTTTGGTACTTGTAATGATCTATTAATTTGTTGTCTGAAGACCTCATGTTTGGCTAGTTCAGAAAGAGGAATTGCTATTTTCAGTTTGCCAATTTCTGTTTCTAGATTGAAAGGCTTTTCCATCTAAAATTTTATATTGTGATCAACAAGTTTTTCCTTCTCTGCTGAATTTTGGGTGACCTTGCCGTGGTCAGGTACACTGTTTTGGGGTATGCTTGAATTGTGTCTGTTTTCTAGAGGTCTGCCCAAGATCTCTGTTGGAAGAGATGGTGTAGATGAAGGATTTACTGGAGGCTATATATTAGATACATCTTCCACTGTGACCTCCCTTTGGAGATTTTTATCTGAGGACTCTGTTAAGACATACTTATCACTAGATTTTTTGGGGAGTTTGGTGTTTGTTTGTTTGGTATTCTCAGGTACATCTATGGTTCTACTTCTTAACTTGTATTGTTTGTGTACTTCATAGACTGTTGTGTCATACCCTTCTCTGAAATCAAGTGACTCACCAGATTTTGTTTGGAATTGTTTGTATTCTTGGGCTTGTTGATCATCTTGTGTTAAGAATACTTATTGTTCACTGTCCAAACCCATTAGATTGATGTGGGGATCTTCTACTTGTTCACTAGTGGTTGAGGCCTCTACATAGTTTTCTTGAAATGGAGGTCTGATATTCTGATCAAGACCAGTCCTCCGAGCATTTGGGTTTTGGTTTTTTCTAAAATTGGGATTCCTAGTAGTGTTTCTTATTTGCCCTTCCCAAGAGGACTTTCTCTCCATGGTCTCAACTCTATCCCCAAACCTCTCCATACCCTTCAGGATTGCATCTAGATTTTGGTCAAAGGTTGAGGGTTCCTCTTTAATTGTTGTTCTTATCTCATTTTTGGCTCTTGTTCTCTTGGCAATCAGGTTTTCCTCTACACTGACAGCTATATTATGCATGTCTGCAAGACTTAGAGGTGCTCTTTCTCTTAATTGATATGCCATATCTGAATCAAATCCATCAGGGAATTTGATCAAGGCTAGATCAGGTGGAGGTCTTAGGTTCTGAGGAATGGTGTTGTATACATTGTTGAACCTAACACAGTAATCTTGAACTGTTTCTTATGGACCCCTTTTCAAATTATCATACTCTGTTAGAATGTGTAGAGGGTCTTTCTTCTTTTCCCATCTGTTTAGGAAGTTTAGGTATAAAGCATCAGGATTGAGTATGGACTGTGCAGCCAAGGACCTAAACCAGGTCCTTACATCCCCTGTTAAACTTTGTACAAAAGTTTTCATTCTTACATCTTCATCATCTATCTCATAGTTCTCAAAGTAGTCCTACATTCTCTTGGTGTGTTGTTGGGCTATATAAGAGCCAATACCATCAAATTAAGTGATCTTGCTTTGATAGTCTTGAGGCATAGCCCCTGGATTTGTAGGCAGGTGTAAAGGAGCATATCTGTTAGCCATATTTGCAGGGATAAAAGGGACAGCAAGAAGGAGTGGAACAATTGGAACAATAGGGATAATAGGAGTAAGGTGTGTTGGGGATGGAGGAGTGGGGAAGCTACCTTGGGAAGTGGATGAGGAACTAGGATAAGTGGGGGTTATGTGAGGATAAGCTGATGCTTTGGTAGGGGTAGGAATATAGCTCTGCTGAACTGGTTCAGCACCTGAATCTGAGAACTCTCCTAGCTGCTCTTGCTTCTTCAAGATATTGGGAATTAAATTGGGGTTTTTAAAGACAGCTGGGGGATTTGGGTCAGGGTTGGACCTAGTGTAACGAGATTTCTTCTTTGGAGCCAACTTCTGAGTTTTGTTTCCTTGGTATTCTATGAGAAGGTTAAACAGGAAGCTTATTTCCTTGCAATTGGTAATTTGAAATAAGTTCCCCAGTGGATTTGCCAATGATGTTATCACTCAGGTTGTTCCCTGTATCCTAAAGGGAATACGGCCGAGGTAACCACTAACCAATCTTTTAGTTATAGGTCGTAGCCTACCTGCAACTAGAGAGGGCTCTCTCTTTATGATTTAACTTTTTTGGTGGGTGATTTTAGGCTAGTTATGGTGTGCTGATTTTGTATGAATTTGGTTGGTTGGTGAATCCAAACAGAGCTAAGGTATAAATTACAGAATAGTTTAGGCCATTGGGCAATGGAGTTTAGGGAAGTGTGCTGCTGAAGTATGTTTCTGAAGACAGAGTATTGCTGCAAAGCTAGATAGACATATGTGGAACAATTTTTTATATTATGTAATGAAGTTACGGAATTAGTGAGTGAAAGGCAATTGAGAATCTTCCACTATGCTAACAAGAGGAGAAATGAAAGTATTGCTTAAGAGCAGTTAAGAATTCTTAAATAGTAGTCACAGTGATAGAATTAGTTTAGACATGAGCAATTAAGAATTCATATCCATGGCTAATCCAGAAGAAAACACATTTAGAAATAGAGATTGAGCATAGGGTGTATTCAAAGAAATCCTAAGCTATTCTTTTTATCTATTTACTATGATCATGAACATATATGAATTATTGCATACACAGAAAGATAAGAATACAGTTCAGAATAACTTATTGTTCCAGTAAATGACACAGGAATTCTGCAACATAACAGAGCCATTCATTTCCAACTTCAGACAGTATAGGAACCAAGAACTCCACTAGCAATTTGTATTAGCACAAATGTCTCAGATATACAATACAGCTCTTCTGAAAGAGTTTCACTACAGCCCACCCTCAATATGTTCTTTGAGGGGATATATATACAAAAAGTAGGATAAAATATCTAAAATAGTGAGTTATTGTGCAATAAATTGCACCACCAACTCTCTTACAAAAAGTAAATGAAAGATATAACTACAAAAATTAATGTTGAGATGGCAGCTATCTTTCTGTCAGACAACTTTTGACTTTTTGGCTCAGGAAAGTTGGCTGTAGTTGTGCCTTTAATTCTGCGTTAGTTGAGCCTGTTGTCTGAGTGCTTTGAGGAGTCACTCTACAAATGTTTCCTATGATATCTGCGTGCTGGATTATCTGCTGACTTGTACTGTGGCTGAGATCTGAATTTTCACAAAAAGGAATAATACAGTGGAATCACCTGGGCAGAACTTCCAGCATTGCCTGCCACCAATCAGCTGGAGGTAGCTGATGTCTCCTTATTTTTACGAGTGTTTCATCTGCTTCAGTATATATGTAAAAATTTTGAGGCACTTCAAACAGATGATTTATCTCATGCTCAATAAAAAATAAATTTTCTAATTTGTCATACAGAGACTGCCCAGAGGGAGGCCCTGCTTCTTCTGTGGAGCTACTGGATGATGTTATTTTATTCTCAACATAATTGTTGATCCTTGTGATATATTGATCATATGACAACAGTTGTCCTGTGCCATCACTAGGCTTGGCAGTCCTTTATCCTGTAATACTGTCATCTTTGCCCTAAATTCATCAATTTCTGCCTTCATATCCTGACATTTCCTTTCTAGTGTTTGAGTGAAATTCCTCAAAGTCAGCACTTTCTTGGCTGTCAGGATGGTGTCTGTTCTGTTGTTTATTTCTAGTGCTGCCAATTCCTCCCTAGTGTGGGTATTGAGGAAATTTATCATTTTATTGGCCTCCTCAGGCATGATTCCTAGTGCTGTTCTGGCCCTTTGTATTTCAACATGAGCTATTCCTATTAGTTCAATTTGCTCATGTATTGCCTGGATTGACCTCCATTGGTCATGGATTGATTGGCCAATTTTGGCCCAGATTATCTTCTTGATCTCTGCCATAGTTTTTCCTAGAAGCAATTCATTTTCCAAAGCTTTCACTTTGGCTTCCAAAGCCTTTATCTCTCTCTGCTTCTCTGCTACAGTCATCTCGGATTTGTCATAGCTGGCCTCTAGCTTGGCCAGTCTATCTTTGGCTTCATTGATTTCTGTCACCTGAACCTCAAGTTCCGTGATGGCTTTCATCAAGTCCTCCATACTCATGCTAGATTCCACTACTATTGTTGCTTCTATTGCTGATGTGGTTGTGGTTGGTGTTGGAATGGTAGGAGGGGCTGCTGCTGCTTGTGTAGGAGGGGCAGAGCCAAGAGTTGTAGAAGTTTGGGGAGGCTGGGGGGTTGAATCCCCTTGCTTATCCTGCAATGCCTTTTCCAATTCTGCCTCCATTTGCAATATTCTTTGATTCATCATTAGAAGCAGATCCATGGCCTCATCAACTTGCTTCTCTTGTAGAAGTTATGTTGTTTGAGGGTGAATGGTTGGAGGCAATTTTGCCTACTTTCTCAGTGCAGCAATGCCATCCTGTTTTTTCTTCATAAGGGCCTTAATACGATTTGGATCTTTAGGATCATGTCCTAGATCAATGATTATATCTTCCAAAGTTTTTATTCTATTGTCCTTAGCAGTGGAAGACATCCTTTCTGAATCAAGCTGTGTATTTGTGTTCTTTAGTGATTCTTTTAACTGATGGGCCAGCATGGCCCTGTCTGCAAGTGTGGCATACACCATTTCCCTTGTCTGTTTGTGCAGCTCTATTTGATCCATGGGGTGTATGTCCTTGGAGAGGACCTCTAGACTTGTTTTGGTGTAGTCTACAGATGATCTAGGCTTTGGCACTTTAGGCTTAAGATGAGTAAAAATCATCTTATCCTCCTTGATGTCATACGCTACCATCAATCTCTGCTGCTTGGAGGGTGTTGTCTTCAAAAATTGATCATACAGTTGAACTCTTAAGAGTTCATTTTGGGCCTTGATTTCCATGAATGACCCTTTGACTCCAGCTGGTTGCTTGCCCTACTGCCTTGAGGAGGATACCTCTGTGCTTTGCTGCATGGCCTGTTCCTTCTGAAATGAACTAGTGGCAGTCTGCTGGCTGGATTGTCTTTCTCTGCTTTGGCTTTCTGCTCTTTCTTCACTGATGTCTTCTTCCTTGGTCTGAGGGTCAATTCTTGGCCTCTTGGCCTCTGGCTGCTGTGTTGACCCACTTGGAGGTGTGACCTCCTCTCTATCATATTTTTTACCTCTCCCTTCATTGAGAGGTGTTTGCAAAACTGGGATTTGGGGTGGTTCAGGTTGCTATAAAGGGGCTTGCCCTTGACTTTGATCTTTTGAAGTACTGGGCTGCCCTGCCTCTGTCTCTTGTTGTTCATCCATTACCTCTTTGCCTTTTGCTGTAGTTGTGGTTGTAGTAGATGCCTGTTGGGTAGTCTATGCAGCTGCAGCAGTGGATGTGCCTTCTCCCACTTGGACTGGTTACTTGAATATGACCTGCTGACAAGAATCCAAGTCAAGAGTTTTCTCTAAATCTTTCACAATTTTCTCCATTGTCTCCTCCTGAGTAAATTCCTCTACCAATGTATTAGGCATCCATTCATCTTGGTTGGAAAAGTGTTCTATTTGTGGATATGGACAATGTTTATAGGCTAGCAGCCTATACTTCACTCTCCTAGCACTGATAAAGCCTTCAGGGTCATAAGGGACCCACCAGAAGCTCCTTTTGAGTTTAAGTTGTTGCCCCAATATTTGATCAGCTTCTTGCCAACCATCTTTCTTGTTCATGATGAATGGGCTTAGGTGGTCTCTGAATTTGAGATTGGCTTTCTTCTTGGCACTATGGAAGTGTGTAAGGTCAGAATTGATGAGTTGCCTATAGTATTCCAAGGCAAACAATCTTATAGGCACATATCTTGGGAGCCTGTAAGGACAGAGCTCACAGCCATAGATCCTAATGACTATGTGATTTTGGTATAAATATCAATCACCTATTTTGTAATTCCTGGACAGCTCTAAAATTTTCTGCATATCTTTGGACAATCTGGCAGGAGGAGTCCTCTTCAAGAGGCATGTGACTGGATAGACAAATTTTTAAATAAATTCACAGTAGGAGTAGGGAGAGTTCTGGACTTGATGGAAAACTGAAGACAAGAACATGACAGACCTCCTCTCACCCTGTGAATCCAGTTTCTTGATGTGGCACTGGAAGCAATCTCTCTGATAGTACATGAAGAGGTGATAGATGTATGATGAATATTTGAATATTGCTTCCCTGTCCAGCCTCACCAATTCGTCATGTATCTTGTTGGCAATAAACTTGGCATAATTGTATTTTATAGCAGGGGGCTTCCCAAGGCTATATGCAGATAATAAGACCAACACAGTTTCATCAACATGTTCATTTGTGGAGAACCCCTGGACAGAGGATATCATGTCCACAAGCAGCTTGCCTACCTCATTGAAATTTGCATATGGGAAAGGAGGTGGACCAGAAGGCTGTCAGTCTGCTCTCATGAAAGTTTTGGCAACTACAACAATCTCAATGCTAGAGAGCTTGGAGCCCTCATCCAGCAAATACTTTATGGAAAAGGGGTAGAGCAGATTGGTTTTCTTGTAATTTAGCATCTGATTGATGGAATCAGGAGTTAAGTAAAAGAGGATGCTCCCAGATGGAGACTTGACATCTCTGAGTTTTTGGTCATAATTTTCTGCATAGAGGTGAATGACTTCAGGAAAAACATTTACAGATGGCAAGAAGTAGGTAGGCAGATTAGATTCCCAGATGCCATACATGTCATTGTTGTCTAAGTGACTGTTCCTTAGCTGGCAGAAGGTCTGTAAGTGGTTCCTCTCTACCACAAAATCTGCAATGAGGAAATCACTGTCTACAAGTGGCATAGCTTCAAGCTCTTTATTGGGTGGATTAACAGGAGCTACATCCAGTGCAGATGGAGTGGCCATGTTTGATTTTAACTGGATATTTACTTGAGTTTAGGATTGGTGCAAAGGCTGAGGAATGCCCACTAAATTGTTTTGACAGTGAGCAGCCCTGAGAGTATGAGGAAACTCTTACAGGTTTGATGAACTGTGGGGCACTCTGTTGGAAGAAACTAGAGTGTGTTTGAGCTAATTAGCTAGTTTTTCAAGGGGAACTTTGAAAACAGGGATGAGTGTGCAGTTTTATGGGCTT
>APFE030851304.1:113833-149707 GCA_000404065.3 Pinus taeda | reverse complement strand
ATGTATTAATTTTAATTGGAAATCTTCAATTAATAAATAAAATTTAATTACATCTCTCCCAATCTAAATTTCTTATTAGCATAATTCACTACCTTCATACCATTTTTAACAGCGTTGTAACATGTGGATTAATTTCCTTTTTGGTGCACAATCTCCGCCTTTTAGGACAATATGGTCCAGTTACCCAACCCCTACAAATCATTACGATAAACTAAAAATAGCATAGAAAATGAAAGGTTGTACAAACCAACATATTTTTCAAACAACTAATCCAAGATCAGTACCTTAACTTTTTCATGAAGATATCATATTGAGAATGTTTGAAAAATGGTGGGAAATATGGGTAGCGACTATCTCTCTTCTGCAAGGGTGATGGGGAAAGTGTTAAGATTTCATTGTTTTGAATTTTTTTTGTTAAATCAGAAAAAACAAATATTAATGGAGATATCGATATTTTTTACTAAATTTTGTGAAGTGACTAAATGTAGCTTTAACCATTCACCTTAAGATTTTTTTTTACAATATAATTTCCTAAGTCTATTTAACATCTTCATTATCATAAAATCCAACCTATATCCATCTTAACTCCACATCTACCACTCTTAGAGGGATGAAATCTATTTATCCCTCCCAGCACTTGGTAGACCCCGAATTAAGATGGATCTAAGCTGATAGGATTCCCCTTTAAATAGTCTATGCTCACATGAATACCATGGTATTAACATGGGTCAATACCATGGGTTATCATAAACATGGAGCTTAAAAACTACTACTAGTAATTTATAAAAATTAATAAAATTAATAATTGATTTTTTTATATTTTTATTTTAAACGCAAGTTAAAATGTTTGAGTGACATTAAATTACAGATCATTTTTACCCTTGATCTACCAAGCCCTGAGAGGGATCAAATATTTTTTCACTCTTGTTAGTTTGCATATCACGATATTTGATCCAGAGTAAAGATGGATCTATGCTAGTTTAATTCCCCCCTTTAAATAGGCTACATTCCATGTGAATACCATGGGTCAATACCATGTGCCATCTTTATTTTTATTAATACTAATACTAGGGTTAATAATGTTTTTTTGCATGGTATTAATAATAATTTGGCCCATGGTATTTGGCCCTTAGGCTTCACCTAAATATAACACATTTTTTGAGTGTTCATAAATATAAGGTGGCTTATGGAATAAATATAAAAAATGTTTCATTTATTTACCATACCTCTCGTCTATTTATATTTTTATTAATTTACCATACCTCTTTTATAAATATGGTATTTGGCCCATAGGATTCACTTAAATGAAACCTCGTTTTTTAGCCTTCTTAAATAGAAAGAGGGTTATGGACTAAATATGAGGTTTTATTTATTTACCATACCTCTAGTTTATTTGTAATTTTATTTATTTACCATACCTTTGGAGTAAGTATAAAAAGAGCTTTTATTTATTTACCATACCTCCACTGTATTTATATTTTTATTTATAACTATCATAAATAAATTTTCTTGAAAATGAGGGCGAATAGAAGATTGTAACTCCTAATTTCAAGGGCTAAATTTACTTTTTTTATCCTCTCCCTTAAAATAAGGTGGGCTAACCTCCATACCTAATTTTTTTATAAAATAAATTTGAGGCAATTTGTAACAATGTATTATGATACAAAATATTCGCCCAATAAAAATTTAAAACCCCTTAATTTAGCCCAAGGGCGAAACTTCGCCCCTAAAATTTTCCATGATGAACATCCACATGGTTATCAATCGCAAACCATGGTTGTCACCTACTGTGTTTGCCAACCTGCAGGGGTACGTAGAGTTCAAGACATACTTTCACCATGTGTCAATCAGGGCATGAAGGGACCCTGCATAGACGTGTATGACTTGCCTTACTTGGCAACAGATGATGCAATTGATGCAGTGCTTGATCGTTGGCCAACAGAGTGGCGCACTACATCAGACTTGGCGGTGGGTACGAGCAAGTTCACCATGCAACACAAAATGGAGAGGTCCAAGCTCAAGATGGCGCATCTGGCTGAGAAGAGGAAGAACGAGGCCACTAAAAAGGCCCAGCTAGAGCACGATGCCACCCAGAAGACAAGTGGAATAGAGTGGGGCTCTGACAAAGGCACGAGGTCGCCTTCACCGGAGATCGAGGAAAAGACAGACAAGAAAACAAAGTAGCATGGCGCAGACCCACAAGTGACATCCGCCCACATCAAGCGTCCAATGGAATAAGAGAAAGGAGGGTCGAGGAAGAAATCCAAGGCCACTAAGATGTCGCTGGACCCAATCACCCTCACAGAGGGTGATTTGCATGAAATTAGAGACACAGTGAAAGATGTCACCGCGGAGGCCCTACAACAGTTTGAGCAGTAGCAACAACTAATATTGGGGGCCATCCAGACCGGTCTACAGGAGTTGTAGACCCATGCATCACAGGCTGGCACGGTGTCCACCAGTCTTGCTATCGGCACTTCAGAAGCTGCTGAGATGTTGCACGCGAAGGTCTCTAGCATGATAGTGCTGCCATATGGAGCACTGACCATGATGAATGAAGCTGAAAGGCCCACTTTCAGCACCCTCAAGGGAGTGGGGTTGAACTTGGCAGTGCTCCCTGGCAAGGCGCTCCACCTATTGCAGGATGGAGTGATTGCGGAGCTGAGGGCCCGTAAACACTATGCTTTACAGGTGATGAGTGAGCAGAGGATTAATAATGAATAGATGGCCCTATAGTGAGGCTCTTGCATCGCCACCGTAACCGAGGTAATTGACCAAAACAGGTGAATAATTCAGGTCATGGAGGAGGCATGCTGAATGGTCCTGGAGTTGGCCATTCCTAAGGAAGAACCAGTCAAGGTGCGTGTCCACAAGCTTGCTACAGGTGTGTGCAGCATTCATACAGAGATGGCTAAGATTCAGCTGGAGCTGAACCTACAAATCACAGAATTATAGTTGAAGGCCCAACCTTCAACTCCTCCAGAAGTAAAGGAGAAGCATGCAACCATTGTTACAGAGGTAATAGCTGCAGTTGATAGTGTAGTAGCAGATAGCAGACAACTTTTTGAATAGTCATTTGAGGTCCCAACGAGCCTGCAGGAGGACCCTAATGTACAACGGCTGGAGAAAAAAGCATGAGAGCTACGATAGCGCTATGATGAAGTAAAAGGTATAGTGCAAACCGTTTCTCTCACGCAGCGACTAGCCAAGCTGCATAAGGCCAAGCAGTTGAAAGAACAGGTAGATGCAGTGCAGCACAAGGAGGCAGTGTTGAAGGTGAGCTTCAAGCCCTGGTTAGAGGAGGCTTATGTGGTCATGACCTCTATTGAATGAAATCTTGCGAATATACAAGCAACTTAGCAAAAGCTTCAGGCCGACAGTTCAGGAGCAATGACTGAGCAAATGGTTGAAGAAGCAAAGCAGGCAGCCATGCACTACTGAAGTTGAGGTCATACAGGTCGAGTTGGGAGGTCTTCGCGCCAAGATCTCCGCACTTGTAGAGTGACTTGAGGACGATTCACCATGATTTTGTTGGGGGCCTGATGGGAACGAGATCCCCCAAGGATAGTTTTGGGGCTAAAATCCCATGTTTTGGGTCAATTTTGTAATAAAGTAGTAAAGTCTCTGCATTTTGTGGTCATCAAGTGCAAATGTGTCAAGAGTCATAAAGGGTTGTCTGCTCTTATTTTGTAAAGTGTAAAGTTGGCTGTAAAGATCTACTCATGGTCTGCAGACCATGGGATTGTATATAAAAGAGCTAAGTTATTAAGCTCTAGGAGGTCAGAAGTCTTTTAGGGAAGAATGGAGTGAAGAGTCTTGGTAGAGAAGTCTAAGTGTTTCGGATCTTAGCATAGGTAGAGGCTCTGTAGCTGAGTATGCAGAGGCCTAGGGTGGAAGTTCACAGCTGTGTGTGAACCCCTGCAACTATGTGTGTAAGGTGGATAGAGTCTGTAATAATCTGAAGATATCGATAAGGAGAAGTATTCTACAAATTTTGTGTCTTTATTTCTTGTTAATGCATCTGGCTATACTGCGTTTTGGGTTTAAGTTACAATGTTTATGTGATGCACGAATATATGTGATTATACTGGGTAACTGAACGCAAGTAAGAATATCAAATTATGTGACGCTAATTGTGATTGTTTAGTAAGATAAGTAAAACACTTAAGATAACTTGGGAACCTATACAATACGCTGTCATAGCAACACGAAATTACCTGGACTACAAGTTAGGGCTACACAAAGGTCAATTGTACTCCTTCGAGGAGGTACCGAAGGGCAGAATAAAGGGCTAGACTGAAAAAGCCCTAGAACTCAGTGACTTGCATGAAAGTAGGAACAAAGGGTATAAACTAACATCATGACCATCTCAGGGTGCGGAAACTTGGTTCCAACATCCCCCCATACTGCTTCGGGTGAGACTTCAGTTCGCGCTCCATGGGTTGATGTCAAAAGGGACAATAGTGTAGGGATTTGATTGTCTAACTAATGTTGAACATGGGTCAGGCCCCATACAGCCTACACCTATTCCATTTCAAAATTACTAATCTATGCAGTCAACCTCATCTCCCTACCAGTTCTCTTCTTGCTTCGGTTCACCTTATTTACTGCAAATTGTTTTCGTAATGGCTTATCCTTCCTAGTGAATTTATCTATCAGCTCTTATAGTCCTTCTACTTCCTTCTGATCCTGTAATAACTTCAAGTAGGTCTACATAAATTATTTTAACACCGTGGGATCTGAATCCTGTGTCGTAGTAGCTTCTTCAGGTTTCTCCTTTCGTGAGGCTATCGGCATCTGGTTCTGAGATTTAAAAGCACCTCGATCCATAAAACTCTATATTTCTTCCATGAACTTCTCTTTTTCTCTATGTAAATCAAACCCAACATTCATCTCACTGGATTTTCGAAACCATGAATTTGATTCTAGTTGTTTGCCTTCGACCTTGTCTTCACCAATACCTACACCACTTTGTGTGACTATGTTTATAGTGGGATCATCTTCACGCAGCTTGGATCTCATCATCTGAATGTTCTATGTCAATCGTTGGTTCTTCTTCTCCTGCATCTTCAATATTAAGACCAGGAAATCTTTTATAACATGATCAAATTGATGACAATATTGACAAGAAGGGTTTGTTGGATTCTAACAATCGCATGCAAAGTGTCCTAGTTCTCCACAATTTTAACAAATAATCTAGCCCGACCTCTTCCATATCCTCTTCCTTATCCTCTTCCTCATCCTTGTAATCCTTCGTGAGCTATAGGTGAGCCTGGATCGTTCTACGGGAGGTTTTAAGCATACATTCTATACAACAAATTCATGTCCATCATTAGTTCATAGCTTCAACAATTCCTTTTATCGTGACCAACCGATTTACAAAAGTTATAAAAGAGGTGCTTTGGAGACTATATAAACTTCTGTAATAAGGAACAATTATTCGTTGAATGTTGTCCTCATACTTGGAAAATGCTACACCAGGTACTTTCGTTGGTGCTTAACCCAATGAAAGATTTTGGCTTTAGTGGGTTAGGACCTCCCACATCTATATACTCCCAGAATATAGGGCATTGATTCTTATAATTACCTTCGTCTTTGCACTTCGTAGTTGTGACTAGATCTACTGAACTCCTATATTTTTGTCCTAGATCGGCGAAGATTCTAGGTTCATCGCAATTTCCAACGCTTAAGCCTAAGACCCAATATTTTGTTGAGATAATGAAAATATTAAGTGAGGTAGTAACAAATCTATATATCAGTCCATGTGTTGTTCATCTGAAATCTGAAGGTTAGCTTGGGTCAGTAAGCACTTCATTCATTGATCTATATCCCATGCAGACTCATTAACCCTCTGCTTGATCTCCTTGATTTCTATCATACACTGATCTTGCGACTTCGGCTTCCTAAATTCCACATTCAACACATCCTTCATGGAGTGGATGGATGTGTAATTCCAGAAATACCCTGATCTACTGTCTATGTCGCACCTCTGGGCATACTAGGGTTACTTATTTCTTCTTAATTTTTAGACTCTCCCAATAAAGGACTGTATTCACTCTCGACAAATTTTTCTAGATCTACTCTGAATCGCTTTCCACTTCACATAGATATATTCTGACCCCTCTTAAACATTAAGATAAAGGCATAATCCGTTTTTCACACAAAATCATTTTAATCCAGGTTTTTAGCGATTTCAAGTACTTACCTCTCAGACCTTTGAAGAATCGTCGTCCAGCTTCACTATAAGACACATATATATCTATTGCAAATTCAGTGATGAAACTTCCCAAGATACTATCAATCTAGTAATCAGCAACCCTTCCAACTTTATAATCAGATCCTTCAAGAGGTTTGACTAATTCTAAATTCCACATAATAGGATTGTCTTGCTTCCAAGTAGGTTCACTATCCGCTAATTTGGACACCCACTCATGTAATTTTCTATTGAACATCGAAAAGAAAACTTTGTGTACTTGTGTGTAGAGATACCTTTGTAACCACTTTTCTTTTGACAAGCGCAGATTATGATTCTCTTGAGTTATAAACTCATGCAACTTACTATCTATCCACTTCTTGATTTCCTTGTTAATTGGTATCCACTTACGCTACATCACACATACCTCAGATAGATCCTGGTCTCAACAATGGAACCATTTGTTGGCTTGCTGGGGCTTGGACCCAGGTTCAGAGTTAGTTGTGATATCAACAAAACCCTACACTACCGGCCCTTCCGACAATAACCAGCATAGCACAGGCTATAGTCTCGTCCAAGGAAGTATCAAGGGATTCTAGAACCAGGTTTCTACATCCAGAAGACTATGTGATGTGGATTTAGGGAATTTCTTCAGTTTCATGCCTGATCTAACCTTCAAGAACCCTTATGCATGAAGTCTCCGAACTTAAAGTGATTTTCAGTTAAAGAGAGTTATGAACTTAGTGTAAACATCTAATCACACATAAAATAACATATAACAAAAGATCTAGATCTTTTCAGAGCACTTAAGACAAAAATATAGATAAATGGCATTCAATTGTGTGTAAATATAGAAACACACAAGTATATAAATTGGACACAGAATTGCTTCAAATATTCTTTATTACTTCAGATATTCCATATACAAAGTTTCCATATCTTATGCACACGGCTGTAGGGGGCGCGCACTCACCCATGAACTTACCAACATCTCCACGCACTCAACTGCAAGAGCCTTCCCCTTCACCAAAAATACTGAAAGATAGTACCTTTAAAGACTCAAAGCATATCAAAATCCCATATTATTGATCGGTTCTATACCTTAGACTCGCTAAGACAACCTTTTATATACTTTTTCCCATTACAAAACCATGGTTCACAAACCATGGGAAGAGCTCAAAAAAATACAAAAACTAAGGGGCTTTAACCTTCCTAAATCCTCTTGACTCCTGGTGACCTACGTTACTTGCGCTCCACTCCTCAAAATGCGGAGACTTTACAATATCTTATCAAAACTTGACCCAGGGGACCCTATCCCAACAGTTAATGAAAAACCAAGGATACACTTGTTGCAAGGCTAACTTGGTACTTGGAGAAGGACTTGGTCTAGGTTTTTGGTCTTTGTGTCTCACTTGAAACAGGTTCTATAGGAAGAGAATAGTTTTTTGGGTTTTCCCCTTGAAGGGGTTTTTCCCTTACTAAGAGCCTAATATTTGTGTCCTCTATTTTTGTTATTTATGTTCTTGATATTTGTTTGATGAAAATATCTAAATAACCACAATAATACTAACTAAGTTCACAAGAAAATATTAAGGTTAAGGAAAATGAGAATTAATAGTTGCCACTTTGAATTTTCTAGTAATTGGGACTAAACATCAGGGAGACGCCCTACTTGTCAGTAGCATCCAACACCGTCAACAATTTGGTGAATTATGAAACTGGAAAACCACTTGCTTTAGAATTCAATGCCTTTGTATTTTCAACATATTATTCTTCATGTCTAAATATGTTGGAATAGGAGATGGGATTTTGTATCCATGTGTCATAGATTTCCAAAATTCGACTCCACAAGACATTAATTAGTACTCCATGTTGACCTTCCATAAGGAAAAAATTGTTCCATAAAGTTGGGAGACCTTACCATATTTACTGGCCATTTTGATTCAAAAATCCTTTTTCCATTTGTTACTATGATCTAGAAGAAGTTGAATTAGATACCAATCGTTGGAAATACTAATAAGGGGGGGAGGGGGGGGGGGGGGGGGGGGGGGGAGAATGATTATTTCTTTCAATTGTTATATTATGGAAACTAAGATTTTTAGGACAAGTTAAACTGGATAATAATAAATAGAACAAAAAAAATAATTGTATTGATGAAGATTGTGAGGACTCCAATCCTCTTTTACAAAAATCTAAGCTCCAACCTATACAATAGAATCTCTAACTTCTTTAGGGCTCCAACCTTGAATGAAGGATCCATTCCTTACAAAAAATATAAGCACCAACTTGGTAAAAATGAGGACTCCAACCCTCTTATATAAATCCAGGCTCCAATCTAAACTTTAACAAATTATCGTTGAAATAACTTCAACACTGCAACAACAAAATTCTTCTCAAACTGCTTCTAATGTGCTTCACATGTTGCTACAAAAATATTCAAAACTTCTTCAATGAACATCAAATATGTCCACAAAAGGAATGCTTCAGAGAATCATCATGGTGATCTATACAAGAACTTCAAGTCTGATAAAAACTTGATCCAAGTCTGCTCTAAAACTGGTGTAAAATTTGTTCATAAACTAATCCAAAGCCACTTCATATACTGATCAAAGTATTCTCTTGATTCAAGGTATTCTCTTGTAAAAAAGGTCAAAAAATAAGGTATGAAATACTACAGACAAGCCACACTTTGTTTTTTAGGTTTCCCCCTATCACAGGTCCAAAATTCCACAAAAGAAACCCTGAAGTCATGTCTTAAATTACAGAGGAAGGCCTGAATTCATAGATCTCAATTGTAGAAGTTTGCAGTCCAAATTATCTACATGTTTTAATTCTACAGTTTGATAAAAGTTTCAATATAATATGTTATAGTTCAATTATAGTTTGAAGATAAAATGATATAGTTGGAGAATGAAGTCCAAATTTTAGTCTATCATTAGTTCAAGGTCTAGTGCAATCTATCATATTTCTTCTCCACTGGCGGCTCACATTTTTTTTAACATTTGATCAAACAAAATTTCCAAGAAGCCTTAATCCAAAAACCAAAATTAATCTCCAACTAATCTTCCTTCAAGAGCTTCTAGGCTAATGAGATATGAACCTCCTTGCTTACTTCCTCAGGTTTGAATTCCTTTATGCTCCTTGAATGAATTTATGACCCATTTGGAGGTAAGAAGACTTGTATTTATACAATTTTAATCATTGAATCACCATTAATATTGAGTAATGGGGCTTCGACTTATGTTTATGTAGGAAAACTTGACAGAGATAAGAAATAGGTATTTTTCAACTTGTAAATTCAATTTCTCTACAATGAGGATTTTGGAGGAAAGTAAATAATCATTCGAAAGGGGTTAAAGTCATATTTAAGCCTATGTGATTTTTATCTTCATTTGAACATCCTTTCACATCAATAGAAACTAATTTCTCTAAGACCTCTTAAATCATGGTGGTTAAAATAGGAAGCTCAAATTTTAGGCAGCATAACTTTTTCATACGGACTTTGTTTGAGGTGTTTCTTACACATTTGGAAAGGTTCCTAAATGTATAATAGTGCTAAGGGGTTCCATACTTAAGTGAAAAATATTTACACACACAAAAATGAAATTTAATTCCTCAAACTACTTCCCGAAGGTTTCAAATCTCAATTTTCCAAACTGGGACCCATCGAAAAAAATGGTTCTATGAGTTGATCCCTTTAATTTTTGCACTATGAAAGCATCAATATGGATGAAAATTAATATAATGATCCAATATAGATCAATATCTCTAATTTTAAATGATAATACTAAAATATTTTGTTCCTCCTCTATATGGTGAACACTAAAATAATCTTCTAATTGTTGCAACCAATGATTTACTTTCAAATCATCTATATTACCTTGATATGGTTTGATATATACCTTTTCTTCCATATTGAAGATAGACTATGATTGGTCATGGCACTCAAACTTAGATTTTCTCTTGGGGTTTCCAAGACTCTCATGGTTACTGTTGATTCCTTGATTTTCCCTTCGATATAACCTTGGAGTTGGAATCACCATCTTCTCTAATCAACCCAATCTTATTGGTTAGAGTTTTCATGATGAGGTTCACATTATGATTTATATATGTGAATTTTAATTGTAGCCATGTTAACCTCTCCTCTATTGGATCTCTAGGATTATCATAAACTAATTCATCGACCATGGCTAGGGTTTTATGAAATTTTTTTAAACCCAAATAAACCTTTTCTCATACCATTATGATATGTAAGCTACTATGGATATTCCATTGGATAGTTCATAACAACAAATGTGTGAAAAATAAACCAAAATATATAATATGAAGGGTTTATTCCTTTTAGATTCTAGATTTTTATTATTATTTTGTTGTTTATGAATACAATGGATAATATGTGGAAATAAATATCATGTTAAATAAAATCACTGACAACCATAATGAACACCAAGGTAGTCTCTGTAAAACCCTTTTAGGAAAAAAAGTAACTGGAAGGTGAGGCTACTTTTCTCTCCTTTGTCGAGAATGGAAATGATGCAAGTGCAAAGGATAAGGTAATCTCTATAGAGTTTCCTAAGACTTGTGGCCCATGGGTTTTTACAAAACACAAAGCCCCTCAATTCTCTCTCTATTCCTCTCTTAACTAATTTTCTCTATTATGGAACAAACATGTAAGAAAATAGAATTGAACCTGTTTTCCTCCTTGTGGCTCTGTTATACCATAGATCAATAGCCAACTAGGGTTATTCTTGACCCATTCTTATATGAACCAAGTTTTTTATTGCACAAATATTCATAATATCTGGAATTTGAAAATATCCATCATGGGATAAATAATATTTATATATAATTTTTTAGTACAAAAGTGATTGTTGGAGCCTAGGTCACTACTGAGAAGGGGCGTGAATCAACAGTGAAAGAAGTTATAATTTTTTCTCCAAATGATTATTCTTTAATCATGCATAAAATGAAACATAAAAGCATAGATCAGAGCAACAAATATAGACGTGAAACCATGAAATAAATCAACACAATAGACAAGTATTTCTGGTGGAAAACCCTCTTCAAGGAAAAAAACCACCCATTGTTGTTTCACTTCTCAAATATCTTATTATGTAAATCAAATTATTTACATATATATTTATCTATCTATTATCAAATGAATACTCTTTCTCATGTGAATCTACAAACAACCATCCATTGGAGGCCACCACAATAAATAATCCTCACATGATTACTCCTGAACTAACAAATGACTCTACAAACTCCTATCTACTGGAAGCCATCATGACCAAGGATCCTTTCCTAGTTTCTTCCAAACTATCCAATAACCATTGGATTGAGAAAAATGATCACATATATTGAATTCACCAGAGTCACCCAACTCCACTCCTCTATGTGGTTCTCGTTTCATACATTTTCATAATGGAACTGAGAACTGCTCAACATGAACACCACAATAACATATATTCAAAGCACACAATAAAAATCCAAATCCACACCAATGACTGTAACAAAAATGCATCAACATTGCATAATATAATATGATCAATACATCAGCTAAAACCCCTTTGTAACAAGTAAAACTTCTCACAATTGAATGATTCCCTTTGTTAGGTCCCTATAATACTAGTGTATCCCCTTATTTTTATTGTTAGTATAGCCCCATTATTTTTATTTTTGTGCCCTATAATCCCAATATTGTTATTATTGTACCCGATAGAATCCCACTAATGGTATTGTCATGCCCTTACATTATTATTGTTATGTAGACTCCGATTATATTGTGACCCCTTAGACTCCTATCTATATAAAGGATATTTTTTTCATTTGAGTCATCCAATAATTGTTCATTTATGTAATGTAAGGGATGGTTCCCCCTCAAAGAGGATAATTTTCATGTCATTGATCTATCTATTTGTGAGTTGGTTGCATAACATTTGGTATCAGAGCTTTGGATTCTAGGGTTTTGTTGCTTCAAATAGGTCATTGTGGAATTTTATATATAACTTTTATTTTATGAAACTTATGAAGCTCAAATTTAAACCATGTGGAGTCAAAATCATGGTGAACTCCATGTGTGAGTTTCAGATATTTTTTCACTATATTTTTGGAGATATGATATGAGGAAGTTAGAGTTTTTACAGGCTCCAAAATTCCATCTCAAACAGGTGACCTAGAAAAAGTTATCATAACTTTCTCTCTCAGCATTGGATTTGAATTTTGTAAAAATCAACAAAAAGAGGGAAAACCATAGTTTTTTGGCTATCATTTTCATGAATGAAGGTCTGTTACAGGATAAAACACCCTAGGTTCTGGGTTGAGAACCCCAACAGATCGAAGGGCATACACCAACAAGAAGCAAAAAAACAAGCAATCCTAATGCTTAAACTACTAAAGTCGGATAAAGAGATAGTACTTGTAGGTCCTACATTTAAGGATGTTCCCATAGGGTCCACACCCTCTACTTCCTCCAATGCTTCAAAACCTACAACTCATTCGATAAAAGCATATATACTAGGAGTAGTTCAAAGCATGTTCAAGATATGAATGTTAGATCATATAAACATAGATATAAAACATGAGATCATACATAATATCATAACATGATTTAAAGCATAAATATCATCACATCAAGAATAATACAAAGCTTATTTATTGATGTCTACAAAGAATGTGGAAGAATATAACCTGATTCGACCACGTCTCCAAGAAAAAACTTCCTCCAGATCCATCGATCCCAAGCCTCAACAATCCTCTTTCAAATTCATACACATAGATTCCATATAAAGGAGATGGATATCTCTATGACGAAACAAGGGTTTCTTATAGCTAGGAGTGGAGGAGGCGTAGGGATAAATTAGACTTGATCATAGACCAATTGGATATAATATCAATATCCTACCTTTCTCTCTCCTTAGGTCTTCCCATGAGGTGTATTTATATCACCCCAAAACAATTGTTTCAGTTGGGATACAATTAGTGTTATCACCAAAAACTTGATCATCTAGCCTAATTTACTAGATGGATCTAAGTACATTATGTAAAGCCAATTTTACCATAGTAAAATTGCTTTCACTGTGAGAAATTACTTAATAAACCACATTTGTTAAGCAGTTTATAGTTAAACCCATGAAGAATAATTAAATAAATCACTATTTATTTGATTTTCTTCTAGGAATAGTTAATTAAACCATTGTTCAATTATTATTCCTTGTCATATTTGACCCAATTATGAAAAATAAACATATAAATTATTAATTATCTTATTTTTCTTTAAGAATAATTAATTAATCTCTAGGAGTAATTAAATAAATCATTATTTGTTTATTATTCCTTAACCAATTTCTTGAGATGATAAATAAATCATTTATTTATTTATTATTTCTAAATAAAAATTCAAATACTTTTTCCCTCCTAACCAAATATAATAAAATATTACAAGTGGTTATTCCAAGAATGGGATTAATAATATTTTATTATTGCTCGCTATTCAAGAATAACTCAATATTTTGTTATAAATAGAAGGGTTTCCCATTCATTATTCACTTTTAATTATTTTCATTGTTGCTCTCACTGTTGTAACTCTGATTATTTTCATTATCGCACACCATATTTTTGTTGGGTTTACACATTATAGAAGAGAGAGACTCTACACAAGTTGAAGATGTTTGAGGATAGCCAAGAACCCATCCCATCAAGGGGGACTGGTAACATTTATTTGTTCCCTTCACAGGTGTTATAATAAAACCATTCTCTGTATATATGGTTTCCATTAAATGATTGGAGTTATTATTATTTCTTCTTTCTATTTAACTATGATTGTGGCATAGATCAGGATTTTGGCAGGTTTTGTTTCTATCAATTGTTGCAGATCTACAATGTTTAGCAGCCATTTATATTGTTGAGATTGTTTTTCATCCACAATATTAAATGGGTTATTTTTGTACATCTTTGAGAATAAAACACTACAACAACATTGGCGATTCCGCTGGGGATTTTCTTATTATTGCCAATCACATAATTGGCGACTCCATTGGTTTTAGACTTCCGATCCAGAAACCTGGGTGACCTTCGATTTTCAACTTAGGGTTTCTTATTTTTCCAGTCTCTTAATGTTGTTTTCTAGCATTTTAACCCTGGATCTATTAGATTTCTGACTTTTCCACGGGTCACAGGATCCAGTCACGATAAAGATGGCAGTTTTTTCCGAGATTTGCCGACGACGATCCACGGAGCAGAAATCGCACTTTTTAGCCTAAAAAAGTGTGATTTAGAGGCTAGAGCACACCTTTCAGCCCAAAAATGTGATCTCACCTGAAAACAGGTCAGTACCTATGATTTTGGGTTTCCGGGTTTTTCTCAGATTTGTTTTGGGTTTTGCAGAGAGCTATCTGCTGGGTTGTTTGACCTATGTCTCATCCTGCTTAGACCTTGATATACTCTGATTTACTCGTCGAAGTGGAATTTAGCCCCCCTAGGGCTTCTAGTATGATTCCACCTTTATAGGATGATTTTAGCTGAGTGAGAAGTCTGAGTTGTTGTAGCACTTTCAGCCATGCTTTCCATATCTGTACCCTTCTGTTTCAGATCTATAAAGATAGTTTGTCACCATCCATAGTTTCACATTACAACTTGTTTGGTCATTGGCCTTAGGGTCCCATCAGTTTCCCTAAGTGTTTCACCCATCTCCCTACCTTTTCACAGCGATCTTCCTCTCTTGTTTTTTGTTATTGCTGCACCACTTTCCAGCAGCTTAGTTTCACTTGATCCTAGTCACACCGACATTTAGATCTCTTGACCTTTTTAGTGTATTTTATGTCAATTTAGCCACCAACTAGCACAATGTTTGAAAAACCATTTTGGGTGGGGTTTAGTTAATTGTTTTGTTGTTCATTTTCTGTTGTTAATTTCAGTTTATTTTCAGAAATATTTTTTCTTTTTTACAAGTACGATCTGGGTTTAATCAATAAATACACTCACACACACAAGCACACCTTAAGCAAAGGGCGCTTGGTTTACACTGCCAAGCCAAGAGTTAACATAATAAATTTATATCTTCTCATCGAGACAAAGGAATATTGTTGATCTCCCTTCACCATTTCCATGTCACATGTGTCTTACCACCATTGCGCCAACAAGGAATTTGTTGCAGAGACTTTCAGGCTTTCACCCATAGTTTCTACTTGGGTATATTACCCCTCCCCGTCGAGTTCAAGTTCATAGCCCTTCAAGTCCCCATACTAACTCTTTTCCTGGTTCATTTGATTCCTCATCTGATTCTAAGCCTCCTTCACTACATATCGTCACCATGTTTGGACCCATTATTGGCTTGTTGGGGCCTAACCGAGGTTCATAAGTGTTTTAGCCAAATAAATCCCGAAACTACCGGCCCTTCAGCAACAGTCTGTGGAGCACAGACTGAGGTCTCACCCAAGGTAGTATGGGAGGGTACTGGAACTAGGTTTCTGCACCCTAAGGATGTCTTGATGAGGGTTGGAAAGTTCACGAACCAATCCTGCGCACATGCGTTATTCTGCGCAACCGTCTAATCTTCACGTAGCTTTGTAAAGAGCGTGAAGAGGCGTTGTCTAAATCCCTTATCCTTACTGTGTTATTATTATAGATCTGACTTAATTTTGTGGGCTCGGTATTCTCATCAATCATTCAACATTCATAACAAGTGCACGTAGTCATAAACTGTAAAGAGTTCCATAAAAATATAATAGAAGCATAAACACACAAATCTACAAGAAGATGCACAATATTTCACAATCAACTTATCTTTTATTAAACCTTTTTTCAGTTACAATCCCAACTCCGCCCTGCGCACTCAGCTACAGGGGTTCGTGCACACAGTTGTGGACTCTACCAGGCCTCTGTGCACATAGCTGGAGAGCCTCTCCTTACTACTATAACCCAAGACTCTCGAGCTTACAGACTCAGAATGAAATCCTTAACCCAAAACCATATTACTTCAGATCAAGGATAAAAACTAACTTTTACACTTAGAGCCTCGCTCTATTTATACATTCCCATGTTTCACAGACCATGGGTAGGCCGACATATTCTATATTAAGTTACAATATTTTAGGGCGGACAACCCTAGACTCTCACGCTCCACGCCCGCATTTCGTGGGGTTTTTACATTGCATTGACCAAAACCTGGGGCTTCAAGCCCCAAAAACCCGCTATGGTGGGATTTGCTGCCCAACAGGCCCCCAACGCAATCATCGTGACTCGTCCTGAGTCACTCGTCTGGTGTGCTGATCCTTGCATGAATTCCATCCAACTGTGCCTGTGTGTCATGAAGGCCTACAACTCCCCATGCTATCATTGTTTGGATCTACTTCTACTTCAGAATCATCTGCGTCTGACTTGGTTCTCTACTTGGATGTTGGCTTCTAGTACCTATGTTTATAGTCTCGCACCTCTGTCCAGCTTGTCGGGTCGTGAAGACTGTGCTTCGGTCGATTAGTCAAACAGTCGGCCCACTCGTGTAGGGCTTTAGGTGACTGCCATTTACTCTTCCTGGGAAGAGTTCTCCATTAAGTTTGACTAGCTGGACTGCACCTCCATCTGTGACCTCCTTGACCACATACAGTCCCAACCAATGCATTCTGAAATTTCCAGGAAATTTTTCTAACTTGCTGTCATACAACAACACTAAATCATTTACCTTTAATGTGCACAACTTGATATGGCGATCGTGCCAATATTTCTCGTGTTGTTTTTGTACCTGCTGATGGAATCCCACCAAAAACCGTTCTTCCTCAAGTTCTTCCAATTGCGCGAGCCTCTCTTCCAAGGCTTCGCGGTCTGACATGCCTATCATTGCTGCTATTCAAAAACTAGGTACGATGTATTCCATTGGCATGACTGCTTCCGTGCCATAGACTAACCTAAAAGGTGTCTGACCCATCCACTTCTTGCATGTGGTTTTGTATGCCCATAATACAGTAGGTATGCGCAAGTCCAAGTCATTTCATTGTGCATTACATACTTTGGTCAGTGCAATCTCTAGCATCTTGTTGAATGCTTCTACTGTCCCATTAGCTTGCGGATGGTACAACATACTTTTCTGATGATACACCTAGAACTCCTCAGTGAGTGTGCTAATAGTTTCATTTAGGAAGTGCATTCTGCGGTCACTTATTAAAATTTTCGGGCATCCAAACCATGTCAACACATTGTTGAACAAAAATTTCACAGTTGTGGCGACTGTGCAGTCCTTAACTAGTTGGGCTTACGCCCATCGAGCCAGGTACCCTGTCACAGTGATGATGTAGCACCCACTCCACTTCCCCTACGGTTTGATTGGCCCCACAAAGTCTATTGCCCATTTTTTGAATGGTTTCAGTGTCATTTGTGGAGTGAGTGGCATCTCATCCCTTCATGATGGTTTCTCAGTTCGTTGACATATGTTGCAGGCCCGACAGTATGCTTTCGAATCTTCATGTAGGGTTGGCCACCATAGCCCAATGTGAAGAATCTTCTGTGTCGTTGCCCATCCCACATAGTGTCCTCCTGTAGCCCCCCCCCATGTGCTTCCGCAGGGATCTGTCCTCATTCAAATTCAGGTACATATCTTCGCAATATCTCATAGTTCCCCACTTTGTAGAGGTGCCTTGCGATGACAGAAAAGTCCACCATGTGTACCACCAATTCCTTCTTCTGCTGGACTGAATATTCCTGCAGTGCAGTCCCTATGGTTAAGAAATGGATTATATCTTCAAAGTGGCCATCCGTAACGTGCACTGCAAAAATTTGTGC
Source organism: Pinus taeda (assembly GCA_000404065.3). NCBI lineage: Eukaryota > Viridiplantae > Streptophyta > Pinopsida > Pinales > Pinaceae > Pinus > Pinus taeda. The sequence goes on along the minus strand of APFE030851304.1, from coordinate 131,742 downwards.
ATCAGGTAGTCCTTCCAAATTTTTTGGCTCCTCGCTAGTCTCAATTTGTGAGAGGTGATCTGGTCCTACATTTAGGCATCCCGGCTTTATGATGACCTCGAAGTCATATTCTTGAAATAGTAACAACCATATGCATATGCGCCCCCCCAAGACAGGATTTTTCACAAGGTATTTCAATGCGGAATGATCGGTATACATCTTGAAGTGCCCGCCAAGTAGATAGTAGCGATATTTCTGGAGTGTATATGCAATTGCCAATCCTTCGCACTTAGTAGTAGAATAGTTCTTTTCAACTTTGGAGAGCCGCCAACTCGTGAACACGATGAGGTGGTCCACACCTTCCACGCCTTCTTGCGTAAGTACAACGCCCAATGTGATACACGATGTATCAACATGTACATGAAATTCGATGTCCCATTTTGGGAAGACCAAGATTGGAGAAGATGCCATTATTTCCTTGAGAACATCTAGACTTTTCTTACAATCATCATTCCAAAAATATGTAGCATCCTTTTTCAAAACTGTTCCATTGGTGTTGTGATTTGTGCATAGCTCTTAATGAACTTTCTATAGTAACCAGTATGCCCCAACGTGGCGCGTAGTTGTTTGACACTTCATGGTGCTTCTAGATTGAGAATAATGATAATCTTCGCAAGGTCCACCATCAGGCCTTGTTTGCAGACCACATGGCCGAGCAGATTTCCAAAGGGGATGAGAAAGGTGCACTTCTTAAGATTTAGTGCAATCTGGTGTCGATGGAAAGTATCCAACATCAACTATAAGCTCGCTATATGGTGTTTAACTAACCCAAATACAGTCCAATCATCCAGATAGACCTCCAAGAACTTGTGGATGTATTCCTTGAACATGGCCACCACTACACGCAAAAATATCATTGGCGCATGCTTGAGTCCAAAGGGGTGTATTTAAAACAGCCCCACTCGGTTGTGAAGGTTGTCTTACTCCTATCTTCCGGTGTGATCTTGATCTGATGGTACCCTGAGAATCCATTCGTGAATGAGTAAGCTTCCTGTCTGCCAGCATTCTCCAATACTTCATCTATAAATGATGTCAGAAATGGATCGTGAACACAGGCGTCGTTAAGCTTCCTAAGGTCCACGCAGATTCGAATTTCACCCTTTTGTTTTTTCTCCTACACTACCATAGGACTCACCCAGTCAGATTCTTCCACTGGTTCAATAATTCCTGCTACAAGCATTTTTTCCAACTCTTTGTAGACCTTTTCTTTATACTTCAGATTCAAAAGGTAAGGTCATTGCTTAACTAGATTCGCGTCTGGTTTCAGAGTGATCTTCATCATCCCTAAGTCGCCAATGATCCCCTTTAAATCTGTGATTTTGGTCAAGAACAAATCTTGATATTTGCAGAGTAACTCGACGACCTTATCTAGTGTAGCATCGTCCCAATAGTCCCCAAGCATCCCATACTTCAGCTCCATGTCTGTACCAATGTTTACCTGATTTGTTTTCAGCAGCAAAATGATGTCAAGGTCCTCAATTTATGGTCCTCGAACTTCGCGACACCCTTCAATTTCTAGAGTATTAATATTTCGGGGGTTTTCATCATCCTCCTCTACTTGCACATTATAACATTCTAGGGCATGGCTTAACTAGGTTTCCCATGCTGGTTGAACTACTTCCCGTGGTTCCTGTGGTATTTTGAAGATGGCATCTTTTACGGCTTGCAACGCGTCGTCAACAGTATACGACCATCGGTATTAAAATATGAATGTTAACAAAAATCCCTCACGCAAGATATCCCATTCGCCCGTACCATGTCAGATTTTCATCTCAGTACCAATTCATGGGTATGACATCCAAGGTATGGTAGAATAAATGTACCCATTCAGGTTGAGGTTCTTCTCCATAGGCCTTGGTCAATTTTGTGAGGTGCATGCGTGGGTCATCGTGTCCATTATATTTATCTGCTAGTCGTATTTCTAGTTTCCCAAATCATAGCCACATCATCCTCCTGTAACCGCGCCAGTTTTCAAAATTTCCTTGATGTGTTCCCCACCAATGCGCAAGTGTCACACACAGCGCCCACTTCAACGCATCGAACTATTGTTGCTTCGACACTGTGCTCTCAAACTTGCTCAAGAATTCATCCACCATTGTCAATCCATCATATGTTGGTAGATCTCGGGCCTGGGTTGTTACGCAACGCAGTGATCTAGTCATTGTGTTGTAATTCAGCATTGTCACTTCGTTCAACCGATTATGCCAACATTCATCTTCTTCGTCTGAATCCAAGGTGTAGGAATCTGTGCGCTCCCACAAGATCCTTCCATATGTAGTCAGATTCACCCAATCGTAATCTCGCGCAGTTATCTTGTAGATACAGTCCAGTTCCTCGTCACTTCCATCATCGCGCATGGGTTCAGTGTAGCGCGCTCCTTCGGCTAGGTCTAACGGAACTACTACGCGTAGGGAATTTTTCTCAAATATCATCTTTCACTTCTTTAGATTGATGACTCAATTCATATCAGTGGCCCAGTCTATTCCTAGCAACGTGGGATAAGGATTGTTGTTATCAACAATCTATATCACTTCAAATTCTATCTTTGTGCTCGCGCCTTCGATATCCATTGTTACCCCTTGCAATCTCCCCATGGGAAAAAAAATTTGTTCGTTCACCATTCGCAATTGAATGGGGGACCACTGTAATGCGGGCCTACCCATGCATTCCCACGTTCGCTTTGGTGACACATTCACATCTAAACGCAGGTCTAGGATTACCTGATCCATTTCATATTCACCAATCTACTTCGTCAATCTCATTTCCCTCCTAGTGCACAATGCATGCTTTCCCAACTTCCAGACTACATGCAGTTCCCTTGACCCTGCACACCTAGTTATCAACTCCTATAGTCCTTTAATCGCCTTATTATCGCGCAACAATTTCATGCATGTCTCTAAAAAGTTAGTTAGCATAGAAGGATCCATCCCTGTCTCTGGTTGATCCTTACTACCTAAAGTAGAGGCCTCCGTGAAGCTCTTCTTAGCTTCCATAAACATCTCCTTTGACGTTTCCAAGTCAAACTCAGGTTCCTTTGTAGGAGCCTTGCGAACCCATGTATCTTCCTCAGGCTGCTTCCCCTTATCTTCCCCTATGGTCGCGTCGCTTCTGAGCACCATGTTCACATTGGGGTCTTCTTCGCATGGTTTAGACCTCATCATTTGGATATTCTGAGTTAGAGTAGGCTATAATACCCCTTTCTCGTGCATCTGTGTGATCAACGTAGGACAATCTACTATTTCATGATCAAACTGCTCATAGTATGGACAAGATATTCTCGTTGGGTTGGTACAATCGCAAGCGTAGTGCCCTGGTCCTCTGCAATCGTAACAGATTAACTGTCTGCGGCCCCTTCCTGGCCCCATTCCTCCTCGTCCTTGACCTCGGCCATAAAATCTAGCACGCGCCATCCCCGCAACTGGATCAAGGCCTCACAGTTCCGTCTACATTATATATGCTGGGATCCGCTCCATCACTAACTCTATCTGCGACAAGTATGCTCGTCGTGGCACACTGATCTACAAAAATTGAAAAACAGCTGTTGGGGAGTCTGTGTATACTTCTACAGCAAATGATAGTTGTTTGTCATGTGCTTTCCTCCCACCTGACAGATCGCGCACTAGATCACAGGTGCCACACTTGGCCCTGCCTGTGCCTCTGGTCTCAATGGCATTGGTCCCCCTCCTACCAAGTAGTTTGTGAATACTAGACAGTGATCCTTGTCGTGGCCCTGGCCTTTATATTTTATGCACCACACTTCTTTGCGCGCCTTGGACTGGGTTGCCCTATCCTGTTTCAAGCTCTACATTTCCAGGAAGAGATTCTGAAGTTGCACGTGGATCTGTTGAACTCCCAATCCCAGATCTTGTATCGGTGTTTCATGCAACCTCATTGCCATTTCCAATGCTTCTGCCTGGGTTGAAAGCTTATGTTGTGACAACTCCATCCTCAGGTGTGGTGTTAAAGACACAATAAACCACACATGGTGTTGTGCATCTGTTAGCGTCATATTAGCCTCATGGATCATACTCTTCAGTCTCTAATCTAGATCCCAAGGGGTCTCACCTAGAAGCATCGCGATATCTTTAAATCCGATGATTGACTATGTCTCTGATTTTGGCTGGATAAATTCTCTGTTCAGCGCATTCTAGATCTCTACTATTCCTGCATTTGGGTGATCATTCGAGTGCTTGATATACCATGTTAGCACGCGATCCTACAGCGCGCTCACCAATTTGGCCTTCTTAATGTTGTCATCCATGACTCCTTTTTCTTTCCACACTGCTCTTACCACAAACAAGAACTAGTCCAGATCCTCATTCCCTACTCCTTTGAATATGGGTAGCCTAATCGCGCTCGCCATGTTGAACCATGGGGGTGGTGGAGGTGGGGTGGGTGAAGTTGGAGGTGAAGTAGGTGAAGCGGGTGATGGCGTAAGTGGAGGTGATAACTACAGAATGTGTTGCCTTATCAAACTGACCACACTTCTCAGAGTAACCCGAGCATGCTCTTCCTCGCTCTCTCGTGAAGGTGAAATTAAAGGACTGTTTCCTAATCCTTCGATACCTTTATAGATCTTTCCACTCCACGTCGTTCCAAGCATTAATGTATTTGCATAACCCGTTTTTCACATAACAACATATTAATCCAAGTATTCAGGGATTTAATGTACCTACCTCATAGTCCCTTAAGAAAACGTCATTCTGCTTCGCTATAGCTCACGGTTGTGTCTATTGTGAACTTAGTGATCAATCCCCCTATTATCTGGTCGAGCCAATGGTCCACAGCTCGTGCAATCTTATCTTTTGATGCCTCTAGTATACGCACTAACTCCAAAGTCCACACTATCAATTGATCGAGCTTGTACCTTCCCTGGCTATCGGATAGCCTCACGATCCACTTGTACAGTTCATAAGAGAAGGACACGAAGAAGATCTCGTGGATTTCCGTATATATGTAGCGATCCAGCCACCTTTTCTCGGATATCTGCGGATTTCTATTTTCCTATGTCATGAACTCATGAAGCTTCTGATCCAACCACTCTTCAATTTCCTTCTTTGTTGGGTTCCAGTGTTCCGACATCAGACATCCCTTAGGAAGATCCTGGTTCCCGGCAATGGAACCATTTGTTGGCATGTTGGGGCCTGACCCAAGTTCAGAAGTGTTTTAGCCAAACAAATCATCAAACTATCGGCCCTTTCGGCAACAGTTCGTGGAGTGTGGACTGAGGTCTCACCCGACGTAGTATGGGAGGGTGTTGGAACAAGGTTTCCGCACCCTAGGGATGTCTTGATGAGGGCTGGGAAGTTCGTGAACCAATCTTGCACACTTGCACTATTCTATGCAGTCATCTAATCTTCACCTAGCTCTGTAAAGAGCGCAAAGAGGTACTATCTAGATCCCTTGTCCTTACTGTGTTATTATTATAGATATGACTCAATTTTTTGGGCCCAGCATTATCATCAATCATTCAACATTCATAATAAGTGCGTGCAGTCATAAACCATAAAGAGATGCATACAAATATAACAGAAGCATAACCACACAGGTCTACGAGCAGATGCACATTATTTCATAATCAACTTATCTTTTATTAAACATCTATTTAGTTACAATCCCAACTCTGCTCTGTGCACTCAGCTGCAGGGGTCTGCGCACATAGCTACTGTCTCTACCAGGCCTCTACGCACATAGTTGTAGAGCCTCTCCTTACTACTACAACCCAAGACTCTTGGACTTATAGACTCATAATGAAATCCTTATCCCAAAACCATATTACTTCAAATCAAAGCTAAAAATTGACTTCTACACTTAGAGCCTCACTCTATTTATACATTCCCATGGTCTGCAGACCATGGGTAGGCCGACACATTCTATATTAAATTACAATATTTTAGGACAAACAACCCTAGACTCTCACACTCCACACCTGCATTTTATGGGGTCTTTACATTGCATTGACCAAAACCTTGGGCTTCAAGCCCCAAAAACCCACTATGGGGGGATCCGCTGCCCAACACCCATAACTGGTGTAGGAACCCAACCTCGTGTTAGCCCCGATTCTATCCTAGTGGTCACATCAAGCAAGCCAATCTCAGGAACCATTCCAGTAGCCCCGTTGATCCCCTTTATGGCTGGGTTAATTCTACTATGATTTAGCTAGTTGATAAACAACCTCATACACCATGATGCTTGTTAGCCTTCTATGCCGACTAAGCTTCCCTTAGACATCCCAAAGTTTGAGGGTAATGCTGGAGAGGATCCTACCAACCATGTCCAATCCTTCCACAAGTGGTGTTCATCTAACTCCAATACCGATGACTCCATTCATCTTCGGTTATTCCAACGCACACTCATTGGAGACACTGCAAAATGGTATGTAAACCAACCCGCCACATCTCATTATGTTTTTGTGACACTTTCTAAAGCGTTCCTTTCATATTTTCAGTTACCTCTCCGGTACAACACTGGTACGGAGCTATTGACCTCATTCCATCAGTCCTACACCACTCACCTTTCTGACCATGTTAAAGAGTAGTGTCAAAGGAGGAGCTCATGCCATGCCCCCCCTTTCTTAGATCATGTCTATCTAGATCGGTTTCTTAGGAGCCTTTTACCACCCATTGGAAAATATGACGCATCCCATTTTCCTCAGACCAAGGAAGAAGCTCTCTAAACTACTCTAAGATATGACCTGATTTATGCACAATCTAGTTATGTCTATACTGTCATTCCATACCTTCCCTTTCCTGGAGGTGCCAACACACCAGAGGCATCTCACGTTGTTATGTACTCAAAAATTTTATGCTTATCTACAGGGGGGCACCAGTTTCTCTAACACGCATGGCCCTCCTACTAGCAACATGTTTTCAGGACCCCAACCTATCTACCAAACCGTTGCTCCTCCTTATGCACAGTCGAGCACTCCAACCCCTTAAGCATTAGCGTCACAGCCTCCCATGCATCCTCAGCCCCAGCAGCCACCACCCCCTCGGGGTCAAGTGTTTGTGCAGCAGAGTACAACCAATCCCAAACATTATAAGAAAATGAATAAGGGGAAGGGTAACAAGGGTAACCAGGGTAATCAAGGTAATCAGCCTATTGAACCCTAGGGGAACCAGCCTAACACTAACAACCAACAACATGGTAGCCAACCCAAGCATAACAAGGCTATTCGTACAAACAAACCTTGTTCATGTTGTTGTTTACATGGCCATTATACACGAGTGTCCTCTCTTACCCCAGATGCGCCAAATGTGGGAAGCTCAGGAAACTTATAGCGGTCAACAATCGCCACAGAATCCTGCACCATCTCAACTCATAGTTATTACAAATCCTTTCCCTCAATAAGGATTTGTATCTTCTCCAAATTAGCTAGGTCAAGTAGTCCATGCCCCCCCACCTTTTGGTCCTGGTGACTACCAGTGCTTATGATGAATTCTAATATCAACCTATAAACTCAGTCGCGTCAATATGACAAGCCATCAACTTCGTCCACCACTGAGTCCAAAAAATTTGTTGAGCCTCTTACGACACCAAATGGTCTACTACAGATCCCTCAACCTAAAGTTGAGGCAATTCCTAAGATCCCCAAGGGACCATTACATTGTAACGTGGCTTCTAACTAAGCTTCCCATACATACAATATAGTAGACGGCTTGGCGCAATCACCTCCAGCCATGTCGACACTGGAAGTAATCCAGTCATGCCCATATAAAAAAAAACTCTACTAACTGCCTTGGGTGCAGTAGATCTTTCTGATGATTGTTTGATTTTCTTCCCAATTGATACTTCAGAACATCCCCCATTGCCTTCATATGTTTCTTTCCAAATACTAGTCCGAGTTCGTAATTCCATCATCTCCCGATGCATTATTAACAAAGGTGCATCCACCTATGTGATGTCCACTATCATTTGGAAACAAATTAAGTCACCTGAGTTTTCCCCCTCCACTATCACTTTGCATGCTTGGGACGAACACTCCTCCCAGCCCCTTGGCATGTACTGCAACTATTCAGTGACCCTTTCGAACAAGAATTTTCATGTCAACATTGAGGTTATTGATGCCCCTTTGGATTATAACATTCTCTTTGGTCGTAGTTACACATATACCATGTCAGGCGTCGCACCTGTGGTTTTCCTCAAGATGTGCTTCCCCCATTAAGGAAGATCATTACCATCGATCAGTTGACTTACTACGAGCTGACATTAGTGACCTCCCCTAAGTCCATTATCTCATCAATGTTAGATAAGTAGTCTCCACATCCTATCACTGGTGTCTCACCTGGAGTCTATAAATATTCCTCATTGTTGGTTCTTTCCCTGGTCCTCCCCCTCCCATCTCAAGGCCTAACTCTATGAGTGTTTGCATGTTATAAGTGTCATGGGCTCCTCTCAAGTAGTCTAGTACATCTGATCTGCAACCATCTCCTCAACACCCTGTGGTTACCATCCTAGTCGAGCCCTCTGGATCTACCCCCCCAAGACCTCCTCCATTTGTGGGTGTCTCTCCTATGTTTCCACTAGGAATTGTTCCTCCAGGTCTTAACCATCCAGTAGCTATTCCACTGGGACATTACCCTACAGGCCAAATACCTTTTCTATTACCCCCTCCGAGAGTATTTTTGTCCCTGTCATGGCTTCGTTGGTCCTTCCTAACATGAATTTGGGGATCCTAGTATGGTACATCGATCCCCCTACAAGCATTCCACCTGGCCAGCTACAACCTTAACATGCTTTGACCCTGATTCAACCGATACCTACCTCCCCTGCCACTGCTTCAGTTCCATCACAACCTCAATAGGAACCTGTTCCTATTGTGAAAGCATCCAAATAGGGGGGAAAATATAAGAGGAAAGAACCGAAGGACAAAGCTCCCTAAGCTCCTCCAGCCCTTACGGCTCCAAATTCGTCACCTCCATGCGCTTTGTGTAAAGTTGTTGGGCATGCCACCAATAATTGTCCCGAGCTTCCTCATCTCAACCCTTTAGTTCATGAAACGTACCCTGAGTCAAATATCCCAGAAGTCCATGTTAACTTGTCAGGTCCACCCAAGAAACTCATAATGTTAAGCACAAATCACCCTTGTGCCCTGTGTGATCATCATGGTCACTATTCCCATTATTTTCCTTGTCTCGATGAATTCCGTGATTACCTTGAAGCGCTTCGTCAATGCGAGGCCACTCATAGTGGAACCCCTACTCCTCTACCCATGGATTTTGGTACCCCTAGTCAACCATAATAGGGAGACTCTGGTCCTACCATCGTGAACCCTCCCCAAGATGTCAAGATGATGGAAACCATTTACCTAGCATCATCCTTGAGTTCCTCGCAAGAAAATTTTTATGAGGTTTCTGTGTGCACTTCTAGCGAACCTCGTTCAATAGAATCCTAGATCTCAACATCCATATATCCTCCATCTACCATCTCGTCATCTACCATTCAAGATGATGCATATGTGAACCTTCTTTCTCAGGTTGATGCACCAGGTATTGTTGCCACATCATGTATTTTGTCTTCCTCCCATCCTCCCATATTCTATTATAATATGGACATCATGGAAGTTATGTATACCCTGATTACCCTTGCACCTAGGCAAGGAGGCATATTTGTTGGAGGATTCTGAAGGCCACTTCCTTCCTAATTCTCTGAGTGCACTCTATCTCAAGAAATGTCACTCATATCATATCCATTTGATTTGTGTGTCTTTACTTCTTCCATGAAGTTAGGTAAATTGCATCATCTCATCCATTGTCTTTTGCACCTTTCAGATGGATCCATAATCCACACCATATATCAGTCATGCCGACGGTGCGAGTCTCTTCTCCAGGAATCTAGCCTTGGCAACTTGGGCCATTTTTACCCCCTTTCATACGCTAGTCCTTTCGAATGGTGTGTGCATTGGATCTGCCACCAATAACTAGGCCGAATATGATGCAGTGATAGGTTTGTTAGTCAATGCCCTCGCTCATCACATCCTTCATCTTCATGTTCATTTAGATTCTTTCCTACTTGTCATGCAATTGAATGGTGTGTATCATGTGCATAACCAAGTCCTATTTAGAAAATATCTGAGTTAAGTTGTTGGTACGTGAATTTGAAACCATTACGTTCAGTCATGTTCCTAGAGCCCAAAATAACGATGTACATTCCATTGAAAATAACATTCTAGATTAGCACTTATCACATGTACACCACAGAAGACAACCATAAAAAAAAACATGGATAACCATCATCGTCATATAAAAATGAATAATCATATTATATATCACATAAAACATATAAGTATTTGGAGTCTACCACTCTAAATACATCCAATACGCCCTTAGCATATTGGGGGGCACATAGGCCCCTACATCTCCTTATCATCCTTTGGAGGATCTCGTTCCAAGTTGGGCTGAGATGCTTGAATCCCTTTTTTGAGCACTTAGAACACAATGGCACTCTAAAAGCTCCTCCTACTAGGGGGCATCATTCCCACCTTTGCATACCAGATCAGTCCCCTGCATAACATATGCTTGCAGTTAGTATCCCATGCTTGGGGGCATGGTGGTTTTCCCCTAGCTATCTTCTCAATTAAGTCTTGGCCTAGATCCCACCGAATCTAGGTATGGTTGATTATCCTCCCATTTCTTGGATAGTTTTTCCTACTGGCCTCTCTGGCGAACCATATGCACATCGCATATCGTAGACATTTGATACCATATCTTCAAATATTCTACTCTATGTCCACATAGTCCCCATGTTTGACTTCGTGGGTGAGGATGATTCTAGACCTCCTCTAGTAATTCATTCTCATTTTCCTCTTCCCTTAATTCTTCACAAGGAACCATCGTTCCAAGAAGCATTAAGGCCATCTTTAGACAAGTAAGGCCACTTGCCTGAAATTTGTAGATCCCGATTCCAATGGTCAGTTTTTCCACTACGCTCTCCACAAGATTTAGGGTCTTCTATCACACATTGCGACCAGATCGTAGATCCATTTGATGAAACTTCAGCACCATTGGAAAGCTCTAATTGAGTACTATAATGGGTATTCTTTATTTTTTGATGATTTGAAACTTCACCCCGAACTCATTTTTCTAAGAAGGGTCACTTCATTGCCTCTAAAAATTAAATTTCTTCATATGCAACACTTGTACTTTGGGGACCACATTCCCTTCATATTTTTCGTACCATGTGTCAATTTTCATCATGAGTAACCATCATTTACTCATGTTTTCATGGTCCCCACCGAGCCTATTCTATGTGGCAACGTCATCAAGTCACCCTTGTTTAGAGCATCCACGATGAGTCACCCTTTCATCCATGGAGTTTGTTTCACATCCCACTATATCTTGTTACAGTATTCCATCCATATTTGAATATCGTTCATCCTATGTTTCCCATTTTTGCCTCCATTCATACTATCCCCATCCACTTTGAAGTTGAGTCAGTCGCTGCCAGGTCAACCATGCACTTTATGCTTTTACAAGGGAAGTCATATGTTTGTCCCTTAGTACCACTTTCCCCATTATCCCTGGTGTCAGTCCATCAGTCACATTACTATTTTCCATCGTGCTTTAGTTGAGGATCCTCATTGCCTCGCCTATCGCGGGCCCTATTATGTTGACATCAGCTCATTTATTCCAGAAGAACAACTTAGAGGGGATTGTATCTTGGTTCCAACTTCTATTCTTGTTTGGTGCATATGATCAAGTAGAGGGTTTCATTATTTCCCTTTGACTTGGTTGTTTCATGTTCATGATTCATACACTTGATGGTCCAGTGATGCAGCAGATTGTACCAGTGATTCCCGTGTGTGTGTGAGATGTTTCAAACCTCATGAGGGGGTAGCCCTTCATGTAGCCCCCCACATGCCCATATTCATTCCTATTATGCTATAGAATTAGATGAAGTTCTCTAGATTTGATGGGTTTGGCTCCTACCAATTGTAGTGTTCATAGCATGCACGTCTTCCTCAAATGATCATTTCAATTTTGCAAAGCCCTTCCTTGTTCAGCAGGGCTTCTTCAGTTGTTCTACCCTCCCTCACACACATTTTTTGAGGGAAGGGCCATTATATCTCATGTACTCATATATTATTGTATTCAGTCTTCGATCATGTTTTTCCAGGTGCATTATCTATATGAGATACATTGTATTATTTTATGGCTCTGTTATGATAGCATGTCATGTATCATTCATCATGTACTTCATTGCTCAGTTTTATGTTTCTGGGTGCATCATTATTTTTGTACTAAGACATCCTGGTAGGTGTTACACAACAATTTGTCACCGTCCCTTGGAGGACTCATTCCAGGACCTATGAGAAGTAACATGTCCTAAAAACACTTGCATTGCATTCCTCTGAACATGAGCTTTGTTTGCCCTGAAGACATCTCCTGCTGAAAAACCCTAAAAATAGCTCTTTTTCCTTTGGTGTGGTCTCATAGTTCAGCCCTCGCGCCAAGGGGGCAAATTCTCCAAAGAGGGCATGCCAATTGGCGCTCTGTCATAGAGTCGCACCCGTGCCAACCATATTAAGAGGTGTTTTTTAACAAATAAACGGCGGAAGTTTCATTCTAACAAATTCCTGGACTACTATCTATCTTGAGTTGGGTGGTTCGGCTATGGATTTCCATAGAGAGGAAGTGATTTGCCACCTCGCATGGAAGATTCCTTGGTGATATGGCCAATCCCATTATTATTGGTTATGATCCCAACTCCCCTTCCTCCATCTATAAAAGCTTGCCCATTTCCTTTGCAAGCTAGTTCCAGAGTTTTAGAATTCCCAAATTCCCAAGAGCTTCATGCTGCAAGAGCCTTCTTGATTCCCTTAAGGCCAAATCCAAGCAAGGAGACTATTGTCCAAGATCCAAAGAGAGAGGCTTGTCCTTATTCCCAACAGGCTTTGTGAGACATGTTCTGCTGACTACCCGCCAAAGGAGAATCCAGCCTCATAACATTGGTTGTACTCCCCTTTGATTGATTATTAATGAACAACTATTGGCTATGGTTCCACTCTTGTTATTATTTATGATGATGATGAGTTATGTCTTTTCTGAATGACATATAGTTGCGTATACTGGATTTTATGCTTGCGTTTGTATTGATTCTTGTATGTGCAGGTGTCCATTCACGGAGATCGTGAGGATTGTGATCTACCGGAGTAGAGGAACGAGAGCACCACCTCTCCTACAAACAATAGCGTTGGAATCCAGGTAGGTCTTCATCGCTGGTCTATTTATTTGCAATTAGGAACTTGCGCGATAGCGTTTGACAATTGTTGCTAGACCCAGTCTGGGCTAGTAGGCATCGCCTCTATCTGCAGAGGGGATTTACCTCTTCAACAATTTTGCGACTCCACTGGGGATCTTGTCTTGCCTTTTCGGTTGTTTCTTGATTTTTGCTTGCTTGGTCAGCCTTTTGGGCTGGGTTCTTTTGCTGTTTTTGCTTCTTGGTTTTCCTGGTTATCGTTGGTCTGGTTTTGGATTGCTTATTTTTCATTTTGGCACAGAAAACTTGACTGGCGTGGTTTTTCGTGTAACAGTCGCGCCAATTGGTGCTAGTTGTCAATATATTACTCGCGCCAATCCTTAAAAGGCACTAGTTTCAGCCTGGCAGTCGCGCCAGGCCTGGGGACTGCTAAGGTTTGGTTGATTTTAAGCCTTCTGAGCTTGGTCTTTGTTTTTGGTTACATTTTCTCGACTGCTTGAGTGTGTTGGGGTCCTGTTTGACTGGTTTTAACCTTCATCCTTTGGTTGTTTTCCATTTTCTATCGATTCCATGTTTTTAGCCCTAGGGAATCTAGTGGCTTCGTGTCTCGAGCCCTCCTTAGGAGTTTTTGGTCTATTATTGGTCCAATCAACTTTCTGATTGCTCCCCTGCATTCGTTTAGTGGTTGTTAATCATTTCATTGCGTTGTTTGAGTGACTTACCTCTTTTTCACTTGAATTCTGCCTTGTTTCGCTTTGGGTCTAGATTACACGACTCATTTGTGTCTTTGGGTTTTTTCTTGGTTTTGAAGGACTGCTTTGTCAATTTAGGGATCTGATTGTGCTTGAATTGAGTGAAATTTGCTTGTTTTTCTCTCTTATCATTATTTCTCAAATTGCTCTCTTTCATTATTTTTTTAGTTTGTTTATTGCACTTTGCCCTTAACATTGAAAAATAAAAATAAAAATCTCTTTTTCTTTTCATCAGTTAATGTGAATTAGAGCTTTTCGTTGTTATTAGTGATTAGTGACTTTGAAGAAAAGCTTTTTTATTTCCATTAGTTGCATTAGAGATATCGTTGGTTGTTTTCTAATCATTTTTTTGTGTGAAAGCTCTCAACTCTCTTATAGTTAGAATTCATTGAATAAAATGATATACTGTGGCATATAACTTGCATTTAGGAGATTTTGAGATACTACATTCGCTAGGGCCTGAAAACTGAAACGTAATTGAAGATAAACGTTAAAATCTACTCAATTTACACTAAGGTAGCATTGGAATTTAACGAAACATATTTAGAGGTCTAGGCTAGAGACGTGCTCCAGCGTCGTTAAACCTAGTCATTTTTGTTTCCACTGGAGGTTGGGTGATTCCTCCTCCTGTGACTCAATAGTGGTCTAGTACGGAATTGTGCTCCCACGTACCGTCGAGTATATGGGGAGACCCCACTAGGTTATCATCCTTTATCCATAGGAAGCCGAGTTTTCCTCCCTATACCCGTGATACACCGAACACAGCATTCGGGGAGATTACCTGCACGTACGGTAAGTCCTTGGTTGATTTCTCTTTCATTTCTAAAAGCAAGGTGTATATTGCAGTTCACGGTTATTTGGTACACCCTCTTTGCCTAGTATCCCTGAGCCGTCATTTGATCTTTTCTGACTCCCTAAATTTGAAAGGATCACCAAGCGCTTGTCCTTTCACACTTGTTTCAAATCTGAAAGTGATAGAGTCACCTTTTATCCATTTCTTGACTCTTAAAACATGAAACAATGAAGTTTCTTAATTTCAATGTGGTAAAAATTAAATCACCCGCAATCACATGCCCTGTTAGATTCTACTTGTTGGCCATTTGATTGTGTGTCTTGACTCTTTTTCAGCCCCGTGTGTGATTTTCAGTTTTTGATGGCAACTTTTCCAGAGTTCACCAACCCAGGAATCCCCTCTGATGGGAATCCTGGTCATTTTCCTCCTTTTGGGAATGTTGGTGCTCCTTACATGGCAATGTTTTCCCTTCCTGGGTTAACTGTTGGGTTGCCTGTTGGTTGTTCTCAACCTCTATGGTCTCTAATGTTTCAACTACTGGTCAATCAGTTCCTCCACCCGAACAACATCATGTTGATTCCAAGGTGGACGTCTCCCCTTCTTCGTCTATTTCTACGTCCTCATTGTTACACTGAAATTTGTCACCATGACTATCTGCAGTTAATATGGCTCCATCAATAGTCATATTATCCTCCTTTTCAAGCCTTATACCTCTGCTCTTCATGTCAAACTTAAAAAAAGAGAGAAAGTCATTAAAAAACATGTTTATCTCTGGGTACGCAGGTTCTCTCTACCTTGCCTGCATGTACGCATCCCAAGCTCATTGTACCTGCGTACTTGTACGCTCTGTAAGCCAAGGGATGGGTGCGTATCCCTGTAAAGGTCAAAAGGCGCAAGTTTCATCTTAAAAAAGTTACTTGTAGTTACTTCTAGAGCTTTCTAGAAGAGTGTTTGACGTGTATTGAGCGCCTCCAGATGGTTCATGCATCCCTATGATAGAGAAACTTATCCCATCAAGAGAGGAGCTACCCCATCCAAAAGAGGGAGTATCCCATTGATGTTGGAACTGAATAACTTCCTCTAGAACACTATTAATACAGGCATTGGGCCAAGGGAGGGGAGATTGAAAGCTGAACATTCCAAAGGGTAGATGTTGCTGGAATTAGGACTTCCATTGTAAGCTTGTGAGGAGAGATTACCATCCTTTCTTGTTTCATTTGGAAGTGGATGAGCTTGTCAAAGTCGAGGAAAACTCTTGCTGGACCCTGGGAGGAGCTTGCACAACACCAAGGCTTAGGTTGTAATGGTTTTTTTTTTGTTTCCTTAATACAAATAAGTCCATTCTTCTCAATGATTTGTTGTTAATGAATTGTTTCATATACTCCTTGGTCTATATGATGAATATGCTTTGTTTTATGAAATATTCAGGTGTTATGTAATCGTTTGACTGTTAGTGTATGCAGTTCTTAAAGTGAAGGAGGAGCTCATCTGGATCAGCAAGGCTGGACTGCTACGACAAGCGTTGGATTTGAGGTAGGATCGAACAACACTTGGTTTCTCATAGAATAATGTATGTTTAGAGAAGGATTGCTCTTGTTTGTCTTGTTTGTCACTAGAGAGTGTTAGACTCCTAGGGAGGTTAGTTTTGTTCGCAAAAATAACTCTTTCCGCATGACAAATTGGCGACTCCGCTGGGGAATCCATTGATGTGATTGAATTTTCCTTTAAGTATTACTTTGATCTGAAAAGAGTCTTGTTTCTTTTGTTTTTTTGATTGCTTGACTGTGTTTTTGGGTGGATTAGCTTAGAGTCTAGTTTGATTTTAGTTTTTCTTCATTTTACAGCAGTACGCACCCTCTGCGTTAGACACAGTGCGTACTTGTACGCACTATATCTTTGTACACAGAGCGTAGGTGCACCTGGTTAAACAGGCTTCCTGCGTACCTTGTTAAAATTAAGAAAATTCCATTTTTATCCATTTTTCCCCTTTAGATTTTGTTTTTCCTAGTCTTTACTGCCCAAATCCACTAGTTGACTGTCAAAAATCTTCACCTGCACTTGTTCCATTAGTGTCGAAAGTTTTAGTGAAATTCCTTGAAATTTTAGCCTTAGGGGTTTTGATTTTTATATTGGTCCTGTAGTGACTTTGGATTTAGAAGTTGCGAAGCCTTAGATATCTCTGGTTTTGTCAGTCTTCTTAGGAGTCAGACCAGTCGTAAAGTCTACCCTCGTGAGCGACCTACCTTTGCGTTGTCTCTTTGCAAAATTTCAATATAGCTTGTTCATTTAAAGTTGTGAAATTCATTTTCAAAAAGAACAAAAAGAGATTGATTTTTGTTTTGATTAGTTTGTGATTCTGCATAAACTAGTCCTTGGACTGATTGTTGCCAAGTAAAACATCCCGGAATCATCTTAGTAGGCTTTTGCTTCTTATATTTACTTGTTAGGAAAGATTAGGTAAATTTCCTTTGATTTGCTTTTGAGTGATTTTTCATAGATTTTCATAGATCTTGAAATTGCTTTGATTAGATTAGTTTTACATGCTTTATTAAATAGGAAAATATAAAAGCTCTCCTTTGCAAAGTTTGTTTTAGAGTAGCATTTGACGTTTTGAAAGAGAAAGGATTTTTCGTGAAGTAATGAGTGGTCATGTTTTGTGCGCTTTGAAAAGATAAAGAGATTGTTTCTTTGATTTTTTTTTAAGAAAGTTGTTTTTATCGAAAGATTGCATTCTCTCAACTCTCTTAATTAGAAAATTCATTGAAAAGGAAAATAGTGAAAATCATCTTAGGTGCATTTTTTAGAAAATTGGAGTCGAGTCTATACACCATCAAGTTTCAACTCCATCACCTTTGTCTTAAGGAACAACCATTAAAATCAACACTTAAAGTAAAATTAACTTAGAAATTTTTATGTTTCTAGGGCTCTGAAGCACCAACATAGATTAGGCTAGTGTCTTGGAGTAGGTGAGTAATTAACTCTCCAAGACTATAAAACTAAACAAGTAGTTTATCTTGTGCTAGGATAAATCTAGCTGTTACATTTATATTCTGGGAAAGCTCCTCTTAAAGGAGAAGCACGAGCTCGTGTCCGAACCAGTGAGGGGATCAATCCTCCCTCGTTGGGAA